>QVNW01000451.1:0-40196 GCA_014825475.1 Pseudomyrmex flavicornis | reverse complement strand
CATGAAAGCTCTCGACTATGTTCGACGCGTATTTTCTTGCTCTAGAAACTTTTGCCAAACGCTATCTCGACTCAAAAATCTGTCGAACGAAACAAATCTGAAGTAATTTTGCCAGAATTTTACCCTTTCAGATTTTATTGCGATGCTTCTGTTTACGGGGAATTTGTGCCATGTGACATACGCTGTCTGCTTATTGATGAAAAATGCACTTGGTCGGTCGCGCTTTAAGAAATGCCAAACGCAAGACGATATAAACCGTTCATCTAAGTTTTATCGCGCCATTCTTATTCGATGAAACTTCGACGGCGCGTAACAAAACTTTCAACTTTTCTTCCAATGTCTTTTCGCGTAATTACGTAACGCATAAAAATAAGCATCTACATATTAATCAATCGATCGATATTAAACGCGCGTTAAATATCTCTTGTATTTCCTATTTATCTTTTTTTCTGTAAATATAAAACAATTTTTTAAAAAACTGTTTTTCTTACATTATTTATATAATAAACGTTTCTTTTTTATCCATGTTTAAAACTAATGCACGACTATAAAGTTGACCGTAATTCCAAAAACTAAATAAAAAAGAGCGACCGGAGTTCTTAAGTTTATGTACCCTCTTATATATTGTCTGCACGCGAAATTTAACTTGTCCGAAATGCAACGCGAAGGGCGTCAGCTCGAGCGTGCAATGATCGTTGATGCAAAGTCTCTCTGGCTCACAGGATATTTTATTTCAATGTTCAAGTGGAAGAAGAAAAGAAGAATACAAAGTATATGTATTCACTGTAAAAGTAGCCGCTGAATATATATACTAGATTAAATTTCGTTTTTCACATAGAGATGATCTATTGCTGAAGAGTACTAGCGCGAGAAAAATACATAGAGAATCGCATTTCACAAAACACATTTTGTGAAGTTAGTTATTAATTTACAAGACATAAATGTTCTCGCATTTACTAATAAATTACATAATTTATTTGGAAAAAGAATAAACTTCTTTTTAATTACGTTAAAAATTAAAAATCTGCAATAATTCTTTTAAAAGTAGAAGTGCATGAGAAATAATTAATAATTAAAAATAAACCAACCTAAGGCGATTGTTGAAATATGATTATTATCTGATATAATACTGTCGAATAGCACAATGGTACTAGACCACTTTGATTAACCGCATGTCAATACATGCACGAAGATGGAAGGATAGCACAGGCGATGTTAAGTGGTATTCTCATGTACAGCAAGTGTACCCAATTGAATCTGTCGAGTAAGCTCGATCTAATACCTTGAGATGTGTTACTGTCCCAAGTTCCCTACAAGACCAGCTTGATGAGAACTTAACATTTGCATATTGTTGACAATGCATACAGTTAATGCACATGTTTAGAAGTCGATATTATGACATTTGTATATCTTCTCTAAGCAAATTTGAAAATGTTTGTATTATATAAAGCAGTTCTTCCACCATTTTTTTAATCGAACAATTAGAGCAACGTTCATTGTTACCAACGAAGATTTTATTCACGATTATAAAATTTTT
Source organism: Pseudomyrmex flavicornis (assembly GCA_014825475.1). Taxonomy (NCBI): domain Eukaryota; kingdom Metazoa; phylum Arthropoda; class Insecta; order Hymenoptera; family Formicidae; genus Pseudomyrmex; species Pseudomyrmex flavicornis. The sequence goes on along the minus strand of QVNW01000451.1, from coordinate 38,659 downwards.
ATATTTAAGTAAGATAATTATATTTTATATTCCACGCAATTATTAAATATAGTTAAACGTAAAAATAAAATTGAAACAATATTTAGACACACATTGTACTTTATCAAAATTTGTGAGCGCTCGAAAGACCGTGCTGTTATTACGAAACGGTGAATTATACGTCTCGTAACTTTTTTTCCCACGGGAGAGTTTCGTTCACATGTTTTCGTGCGTGTGCGAATATTATATGGACGAGAGTGTCTTTTACGTGTTTGTGATGATATATAACCGCGTATATGTTTTTCTGTAACCTCCAGAAAGAATTTCCAGCATACACGTATTTTTACATCAAGTTATTGAAACACACGCGGGTGTGTACGTATCGCGTGCGTGGTTTCCGGTCGAAGGCAGAGATGTTATGCGTTTGACCTGTAAAGATTAACGTGCCGGTGCATTGTGGACTTTAATACGCTCGATCGGATACAGCCGGATGAATGCACACTGATGTTTTCTAGCAGAAAGAACATTTCAGATCTACCTCGAAGTTCGATTTTACTTTTTTTTTACAAGCACGGTTGAATAATTGTTCGGTTTTATAATTACTTTCAAGGCAATTTGTTAGGTATAACTATCGACAATTACATACTTTTTAAATAAAAAGAACACAAAGAAAAAGTCAAACTTGGAAAAAATTTCATTTGACGGTTATTTAACATTGTGTTTTATAAAATTTACGAAACGACTCTATATGCACAATTTTAATTACTTTAATTATCTAAAACACTGATAAAAATATCAAAATTGACTGTTTATTTCACTCTGTGCTGTACCGCAAGACGTTTCTATCGACGTCGCGGCGCTAACTCGATAAAAAGACTCCAACAAACACACTACTCGATGGCATACGTCAAACTGTTGACTATTTTGAAACATTTTCCGCCGATATTCTCGAGACTTGGAGCAACCACGACACCGTATATGTGATACGGCGCGTGTGCGTGTTCTCTCGCGAATGGCCAAGCACATGGCAAGCGAAGTGGAACAACGTCAGTTACAGTTTCTCGAAACTGGTATGTTCAACATCATTCTAGGAAACACATTCTCTCCGTGCAAATGCAGCATACTGGAGAGAGCCGCGTATGCACGCTTTTTCGAACTAGGATGCTCTGTCATCACAACTTGAAAAACAACTTGTTCAAGCCTTTCCTTTCTGAATAATAAAACGCAATTGATATGCAAAATTAGCAGAATACTTCTAGTGTGGATTTTCGTACAATTTTCTATATTTTATTTTACATTTTTAATATATTTGTAGATTTTTTTATTATATGTAGATATTTTGAAATTGTTCTACTTTTGCAGTTTTAAGACATTTTTGACTGAGAGAGGGAGATGTAAGGAAAACTATATTATACACGTTCTACCTAGATACGCGCTTGTGCGGGGAACGTGCTTGCGCATTCATGGGATTTATCGTAAAATGTAGGATTTAGTATAGGAAGGTTTTACACCTTGTAGAGTTTAGAATTGGTTTTTTTTTAAATAAGAACTGTGATTGCCAATACTCGCGTCGTAATTTAAAAAACTTTAGCGTTGATATCTCTTTCAAAAATTTAAAAATGAATTTTAGTTACTAGTATCTATTATTCAACAAAAACACGAGTAAATAGTACTTAGTGATACGTTTAAAGAAAATTAATTAATTAAAACTTTTGTTTAATGTAGATAAATAATTTTTTAGTTTCCTCCAATTTAACTTAAACTTTTCGTTGATTTTGCATTTGCCAAATAATACATTTGTTTTTATTCGATTCTTGCGTTTTATAATGCATCGGGCAATGCACTTCACCGCGAGGAAATTGTGGAATTTGATATCAGCAATCTCAAAACTTACGACGAACGATCCATAAAACTCAGGAGCGGAATTTACGGGCGCAAAGTATCTCGATGATTTTGCAGATGGAATTGAACGTTTCTCGCTCGTGATCTATAGATCTTCGGTTCGGGAAACACACGCGCGAAAAGAGATAGAGATTCAGAAATTACACTTTTCTGGACGACACGACGCGACGGGCGACGATCGAGAACAGCACTCAACCGGTAATGTTCCGCATTTGTTTATCCGCGAGGGAGTGTCGCGAGACTTGTTGGTCGGTTGGGTCACTGCCAAACTTAGTATTGCTTCATAAATCCTCAACCCAAGGAATCGCTGCATCATCTCTGCGTCGCAAATAGCGTTGGTGATCGCGCGGCACCAATAATCGGATATGTCCAAAACTAGATTTATAGTCGACGCTGTCTCTTTCAAAACCAGCGCGAATCGCGCGAATTAAAGTTCGACTCGGAGTCCGACCCTATAAGGGAAGGTGGTCGGTTCGGCAGTGGTGAAAATTGTCTGCGGTCTCTAACCGGAGAGGAGCAGGGGAGATGAGGGAAGAGGAGAGGTCGAATAAATCTGCGAATTTGTGCCCCCGTTGACTGTCGCGACTGTGACGATCTCGCGGTAGTGGTATTATCATCAAAGCGTTCCATTGCGTTCGATTTAATGCATATATGATTGCGTCGCTTCAGAGCTGTGATATTTTTGTATCTCTTTTGTGCGATATGCAGCTCTATCGATCCCGCGCGCTAAACCGACGTCACACGAAACAAATATAACAAGAGATAGAAATTTGCTGTTTGTTAGAAGCTCCTTCCCCTTCTCTCCATGATATAACGAACATGCCGCGGCTTCGATACTTGTGGATAGTAGAAATTTTTCTGGATTTTCAATCTCCAGTTCTAATCTCGAGCAAAGGGATCGATGTCACGCGCCTTCCGTCGCCAGATATGCGCGGACTCTCTGACGGAATTTGGTCTTTCGACATTTTTCGATTTGCTTGTTCTTTATATATTTTTGCTTTTCAAACTAAGTTATACAGAACAGCGAAACTTCATTTTAAACATCCAAAAAATTTCTACTATTTTTAGTTACATATACGTGCTATCTATGTACCTATATTTCGAGAAAATGTACAGTGTTCTAGATTCACAAACTCAAAATTTTATTAAAAAAACCGAAAACTTTCAGACAGATCAAATTTGTTTAAAAATAAATCGAAAGAGTGTTTTTCAAGTTGTGCTGATTGCATACAAATACGCAGTCAAAAATCAATGAGTGTCAAAATAGCAAGCAAAGTTTCCAATTTGTTATTAAGTCGCGCGATTGGAATAATCGCGGCTGTGTGCGATTATGAAAGCGCGTAAGAGAAACAACGACGATGCGGAGAGATCGCATGCGATTTTCGAGAATCACCTGGGAAGATGAGTATGGAAATGAGGATCGCGCGAACGTAGGACGTATCAAACAGGGCGATTCAGCCTCCAAAACGCGAGCTCAGATTAGCCCGGCAGGCCAGAGTGGCGGCTGCAGATAAAGTGATTACTTTCAGCACCCGTGGTCTCATTCAGATCCTTTCTTTTAATTTAGTCCGGTCCTTTTAGAGGCGACGGCCCTACTCTTAGCGGCGCAGAAGTGCCTTTCGTGACGGCGATAAAATTAAACTTCTACCGCGCCCAAAGATTTATTTTCTAAAGAGAACTTCTTCTCGCCCGGCTGCATCGTACGCAACGCGCCAAATTCAATGCAAAACCGACCGCGCCTCCTCTTCTCTTTCTTTCTCTTTTCTTTTTCTCTTTCTTTCTGCGAGGGAAGACTTTAAACGAGAAAATGGTGCACTGTCGTTGTAGCCGTGACACAAAAGACGGACGTACGTGAACTCTCGACTGACGTGATTATTCGCATTATCTGATTACGCGATTAAATCTTGCATTATCTGATTACGCGATTACGTTAAAAAAAGTTTTTTTTTCCTATCGTGTGCAATATATGTGTGTAGCTTTTATGTTTTAGAAGACTGTAGAATAATTTGCACTATATAAGCGTAATAACAATCTGAAATTGTTCCGTCTTTTTTTTACAATAGTTTGTTAACACAGATTGCGAAATTTGTATCTCGCAGCTAGATTATTTGCGGAATATACGTATATTAATATAAGCAATATATATAGTATGTTTCTTTGTAGCCGATCATAAATGAGAAATAACGCGCGCGACATCGAAATTGTTCGGAAATCGCAAATTGATTATATATATATACATATATCGAAACGTATGCATCAACACGCATCCTACAAAGGGATTGTTTTGCGTGTACCCGGTCAAACGGGTAATTGCTTCCGGAGCAAACTAATAATGCTCGTAACATTGAATTTGCATCAATTCCTGGAAAACTAAATAATTTATGCGCGTACGCGAGCCGTGTATTTCTCTGTAATTCTCATAAATATTATCCTGGTGTTTATAGCGTCGAACGATATTGCAATTACAAAGAAAGTAAATCGCGATTACATAAAATTTTCTTGTAAACAGACATCGCATATATCGGCGACAATTTTCATTTTTTGAAAATAGTTAAAAAGAATTACAACAGCAACGCTGCTGTATACGATATTAATCAATTAATGGCAAATCAAGTGCCGATATCGCGTAAACGACGCGTCTGTTTAAGAATCACTTAGCTGTTTAATAGGTCCGTGCTCGATAAATACGTCAAGAAACAATAATTGCTACAGCGTCGCGTCATCGCTAAACACGTCAGCTAATTATAACGTCGTTTGTCAGGTTGTGACAATCGTGAATGTGCGAAAATCGACATCTGCGGTGGCGGTGCTTTTCTAGATAGAAACGAAGGAGGGAAAAAACTTCTTCGAAAGAAAAATCTCTTTGAATAATAAAATCGAGAAAAACCAAGTAAAAAAGAGGAAGAAAAAGGAAAGAATTAATCTCGCCACAATTTTCGGGAGAAGAGAGAGTAGCGACGCTCCAGATTTTTGCGGAAGGGTGGGTGGAAGTAGGAAAAGGAGAACAGCGAAAGCGGGCTGAATAAGAGGTTCGAGGATGGAGGGATAGCTCGACGTCGTTTATGAAGGTCGATGTCAGAGGCGAGCCGCATTGTAGGACCAAGCGTTTTCATAGAAAAGCTCGACGAGCGAGAGCGGCGAGGCGAGCTGTTGACATGTCGGCGTATTATGGGCAGGCAGCTATCCGACAAAAGAGAGCATTTAAAGGAAGGGGCGAAATTGTAAATTCAATTTCCTGGAAGGAACCACACAGCTCCGGCGCTGTCCTTTCACCCATTCCCCGGCGCATTTTTTCACCGGCAACGCGCGGGATTTTCGCGAGGCGACATTGTATTTTCACGTGAGTGCCGCGCGCGTGCGCTACAACCTCGCACGGCAGTTGCCATGCACCTGCTGCCTGATAACAACGAACTTGCATCGGAAAACCACGGAAGTTGGCATGGGAATGGATCTTGTCGACATACTGCTCTTCCCTCGATACGAGCGGTAATTATTAATGTAGTCATATTGTGCCAGTCACGAGAGTTAAAAATACAAAAGTGAAAAAATCGAAAAAAGTCAAAAAAAGAAAAGTATAATCAACACTTTGCGTTAAAATAGTTCTCTCAAGAATAATATTTTGATATACATTTATCGAATATGTTCTTTCAAGATTCTTCAATTTTTACATAGAAAATATTTTCCATTCACAACTCAAAATAATAATTTGACATATTTTGAGATCATAATACGCAAAAACATCTCTGTGAAATGCGAAACGACGATTGTAAGATTACAATCGTTCATCTTCCGTGATGGTCAATGTAAATTATTTGCTTTAGGAAAGGGGGAAACCCTTCGCAGCTGGCCGATCGGGCCTCACCCTCGACAAAGCCATAGCGAACGACGACCCTCGAGAAATTTCTTGCCTCTTGAATATATTCATGATTTTCCGCGCGGGAATCATACGCGGAGACTACCACCCGCTATACTGCACAACAGGGCGCGAACCGACAGTAGCGCTTTAAAATCGCGTTGGAAATAGGAGCGACGAAGTGACGAAGCGGAGAAATGCGCCTGCACCGAAATAGCTGCCTTGGAATTTATACAGTCGACTGGCTCTGTCGTTGATGGCAAGCTGCAGCAATGATTCTTAGAAACCTACAGACTACTTTGCTTTTTTCCAAACATTCACTCGCCCACAGATTCTTTGATCATTTTAGAGTCTCTTTCCCGCAAATTCAATAATGTCATTGGTTGACAATATTTTTGAGCATGTAAATTTTTGTTATGTGTATCGCGAAAACTAAATTGTGACAAAACTTTCACTGCATTCTATAAACGCAGTTTATAAATACATAACGTAACATGACAGTGTAACACTAAATTTTACATAACAAAATTTTGCGTTCTTGTAATTTTTTCTGTGCAATGCATATGTTAAAACCAAAAACATTTTTTTGCTTGCGATGCATATTCGCGAAGAAACACTTGCAATCGTCTTTCCTGTTCCGTGTGCAAAGACATGGAGTCCGGTTTTAACTAAGTTTATACGGAGAGCACCCGGTAACTTGTGTCGATGCAGTGCGAAGTTGTTGCTGCCACTTATAACTAATAGGACAAACAGCGTGGAGCGTGCTGGAGCTTCGCTTCCTAGCCTATTTCGATAGTAAGCAATGGTTACTCTCTTCGGTGCCGATTCTCTTGGCCGATAACCTAGTCTGCAACCCATAACCGCGCGAGAATATAAATTAAGCAGTCAAACTGGCTTGGAACCTCGCCCGATGTCGCGGCGTGAATACGTCGAGTTTGTTGTCCAAGTTGAACTCTTCTCTTCGCGAAAAATCGATGCGTCACTTGAACATGAGAACGTGCGATACGATAAATTCCGCATGTTACGGACAAACTGATTATCTCATCTCACCTAAATTAGAAAAGATGTTTCTTGCGTTCGGAAATATTTCAAATTTACTTGTCGACAAATATCCTATTCAAAAACATTTAGATATTTTTGAAATTATTGTTGTTTTGAAAAATTGTTAAAAATTTCGAGAAACGTAATGCAATACACATTATTAGAATTATTTTCCATTCTGAAACGTTATTCATTTCAAAAGAGATGTTCTAGATATCAGATAACGATCGGCGATATATATTTTAATCGCCACGTCTCTCGCGAGGGTCATCCACGATAGTGGATCCCCATGACGTTGTCAACATCCTCCACCCTACAATCCTATCTTCGTACATAACGGAACCACGAGACGTTCCCCTAATGGTATAAAAACGAAGGGTGGTGCTTCTCGCTCGAACGGATGCAAACATCAATTCGCGCTGACGCTGGTGAAGCGAATCGTAGTCGAAATCGGGAATAGAATTGTCTGCTTGGTTAGGAAACTTACATCATCCTTTGCACGTTCCGTTCCTTTCTTTCGTGCCGTCTATCTCTCTGTCTACACAGTGTTCCACTTCGATCGCATTACTTTTTAAGATTATGGTTAACTTTGCCTGCCTTAAAGGAATTTTTCTTTTTTTTCTTAAGTAAAAGAAGTCGAGACATCAATAATTTTCGAGTTATAAGCAATGCGGAGATAGAGAAGAACTTTTTTGCAAAACTTTCGAGAGCTGAATAAATAATAAAAACTACATTCGTTACGGAACTAATTCAGAGTAAAGTTTACTTAATAAAATTTTCACTCGATGCTTGGTGTGTCGCGTGCGCAATGAAATTGCAGAAAGCTGTGACGTGGAATAAATTTTCTTGACACATTCTCGTAATAAAGAGGAGTCGATTGCAAATTGAAAAAAGAATGCTATTGTTAAAATGTAATGCACACTCGAAATGGAGCACCCTGTACTCTCCTTCTTTCCACTTTACTCTGCAATTCGCTAACCTTCGCTCTATTCTTTTTCTTTGGCCCAGTACCAGCTCCTCAAACCGATTTCCACGTCAATTTCTTTCTCTTCTCTTCCGCTGCTACAATAGTAATGGAATATATTACCTCAATTAAAAATTTATCAGATAATGTATCGCGAAATTTTGCGGTGGAAAATCTCTCCCTCGGGATTCCGACCGAAAAAGGACGAGACACACAAAACCCGTCGATAAATAAATTAAAAGACACCTTTTCTGGAATGAAACACGCTCGATCAATAATTTGATTTTCGCATCAAGCGTCTCATTGCGCCAGACAGATGCACCACGTCAGGCAAAACTCATTAGGCTAAAGGCATTCAGAATTGCGAATGTTTGCCAAAGAGCTTCCATTCTCTCATCCCGTCTATCGATCAATCTCCAAAATCAAGTCATGTATCTCTCGCGTATCTCGCATACCTCGCTTTGTCACGTCGGTTAATTCCATAGTTTCCCCGTTCTCGCTTTTCTTATCGGGAATCATAAATGCCTATACTCAAGGACGAAACGAGAGGCGACCACGCGTCTCTCGATTTTACCGACGCTCTAAACAGGTTTCTATCTCCGGCCAAAAACACAGTCATTTTTCATCTCGAGAGTGTAACCGCGACATCGCTTCTTCCTCTCTCGCGCCGATCTGGACTGCAATATTTTTCTTTCCGTCGTGTATATTTTTGCGACGCGACCGCTGTATATCCGGTGCGCCCTTGTAAATTGATGATCCAGTTCTGCGAGCAGCAGATCTGAATCAGCGTATTCGCAGTTTACCCTTTCAAAGTTTCACGCTTGTTAAAGTGCAACTACCCTTTCTCCCGCGCACTCTCCTCTCTCTCTCTCGTAGAATTATCGCCGTTTAACAGGTCACGATCGCTGATGCATTTATGTATGTGTACTTACGCGATTCCGCCGTTTTTGGGGCCAGCGTGAGAGCGAAATTCGAGAGAGCGGTAAATAATTAAAACGCAAATAAAACCAATGTACGTACGTCATCAATATATGAATATACGTGCATTTCGTCATTAAAAATTTGTAGAACGAATGCTAGCACTGCTGTGCGTACATCTATCGATTTTGCAACTTTGCTTGTTCCGTCAGGGTAGGATGCAAACGTCGATACACTCTACTTCGCGCTCCGTTTTCCTTCCACTATCTATTCCGCCTTCTATTTAAGAAGGAGTAAGTCTGCCAGAATTCGCAATGAGAACTCGTGAATCCGGTTTAGCATTTAGTTGCGCGACTAAATACTTACTTAAGAAAACACTTTGGACCGTTCGCCGGAATCCCCTTAGAATCCAGCGGAATTATACAGGGCGGATTAATCGTGTGCCGGAGATGCGCTATAAATCGCGCGCATATTGTGGCCCGAGGAAAAAAAATTCGTATATACGCCCGAATCTGCCGGCCGAACTTATGTGCGCGAGCAGGCAAAATGCTCGCCTTCTCTACACATTAAACATTAACCTGAAATTACGCTCCTATGGCAAATGGCTTGAATTACTGCAAGCAATTAACTCAGACGCAGCAAAATTTGCCAGGATCCATTATTACACAACGCCAAGCGCGAGATTACGTAATCTAATGATATACGATATGGCGCGCTAACTGCTCTGCGGAATTTTGCGCAGCCGCAATTGTTGTTTTACATCGTGAGCTTTCTGTTGCTCCCCCAGTTTTGCCGCGCTTTATTCTCCGCCACAGACGCTTCCTAATTTTAGGGAATAAAATTAATAGCAAAAACGCGACTTTTGAACCGCCGGCAGTAAACATTTTTAAAGCAAAACAGGAATTTTAAGCAGAACCGAAATTTTACTGGAAACATACAACGAAGAACTCGACAATTTAATATCTTTATAAAATTACTCAGTTCGTTGGGATTCCGCGAGGGCAGTACATCCTGGAAATCTGCGGCACGATAGAGCCAAATTAATTATTTAATATTTCATTATCTAAATTACACCACCTGTGCATGGAAACCGTGTCATTAGCAATTCCGTAATCGTCATAGATTCGCGTTTTTCTCTCATCAGAGAAAGAAAGGAAACTAAATAGTCGGCAAACTGAAAGACAGCAAAAGCAACTCGGTTGTACTCAACGCCGCTATATTCGCCGATATATTCGCGCGTGCGTGTATGCGTGTGTGTATACTCCAAGAAAACTGCGCGTTCAATTTCGCAAAGTGGTCTCGCACGGTAATCGTAAATTATGAAAAACGAAAAACAAATGCCGAGTGAGATGTCAGCGAATAAATTGATAACTGAGACAATGAACTGAGGTTGACCGACGCGGCGCGCGTACGCACGCAGAGAGACTCTTCGCGGCACTTGAGAGAAATTAAAAATGCAAATGCGGCGCGCGCCGACTCCATTGTCCCGCTGGATATGAAATCACTATTTGCATCTCTTTGTCCGGACTGCGCGAGGCGGCGGCGCAACTTCGTCCGGTATTATCCGCGTGCACTTGATAACTCAGTTTCACGTTCGTGTGCTGAAAACGAAAGAATAAAGTAGCCAGCGTGGGCGGCCGTAGTCGCGGAAACGTTGAAAATTATTAATATCCACTCCTCTCTGTATTTGGTAGAGATAAATCGAGTTAATCTTTAACGCGCGCAAGTTGGCGCAAGTCGGGGAACATGTCGCTCGCTCTGTGCGCAATTAGACGAGATTTCGAATTAAAACCAATTTTACTACGACGACACGGTGGAAATATTTTTCTTTTTTAAATCAATCTCATTGAATAGAGAAAAATATGAAATACACATAGGAACTTTTCCTGAACAACATTGGCGCAAACGTTTCGGTCGGATTATGCGGTTTTTGCCAATGCATACGCTATAAATTATTCAAACGTTGTTAGAAAAATGTAGAAAAATAACAAGAAATATGAACAGCGGCGGCCAGTGTTTCTGAACTGCCGGTATACAAAGGATCTTTCGGAGCTAAACGAGCATTGTTGCCGCGGCCGATTTTCTTCAAGACACGAAAGGACGACTGTTACATCTGAAGCGTATGACGGTAAATTAAGCGCGATTCGCTTCTCTCTTTCTCGAAAATGTTCGAATTCAGGCGCCGTAGTCGAAATTCGAAGATTCAAATAATCGGACGTCGCCTAATACATAACTCTCGGTTTGTGACGCGCTGGCTCGATCTTCGCGCATCAAATTCAGCTCCGTTCGCCGATTTTAAGTGGAGTGATGGCCATCCTGATTTCCCTGACGAGTTCAGACGCCGCGTCGGGGTGAAATTAATTTCGCTTCATTTCGCCCGGGGTTTCATTTCATCCGGCGCTTGGAAATTCATCGGAAAAACAAACGTCATGATAAACGAGAGGGGCAAAAGAAAGCGCGCACGGGAAGCAGAAAAAAAGAGGACAGGGGCGGATAGAGCGACAGTGATGACAGAACGAGCCGCGTTTGCGCGCCGCGCAGTTGCAAATCAATCAACGCTCTTTTTACTCGTGTCACATATCGCGCAGATATATTTATGTACATATTTCGTTTACATTAATATGCATGCGTATACGCGCGCGCATCGAGAGAATTTGATCGTCTCTATTAAATCGGCAGAATTCAATATTCTTCATAAACAAGTACATCCTCTTTAATCATTAAGGTGCGCTGTATATATACCGCGACTTGTATTATCAGGAAAAGATGATTTAATTACGTCCGATATCAAATTCGAAAGAAGCTCGTGCACACTCGATACTCTGATTACTCTTAACGAACGTATGGTACAACAATTGCTCTTGGTGGAGTGTCGAGCGCGCTACGTGTTAAAGAGAGCGTATTGTAAAAATGCGCGACGCGCATATATATTTTTGCGTTACACGCGAGGCGTATATTATGCACATCACATACGCGAGCAACTAATGAACTTCACTTCGTTCGTGTCGTTGTTTCCGCAAGTTTTTGCCAGTTCTTCGGGCTAATTAATACGCCGTGAAGAGTATGTAATTCTCGCGGCTTTTTAATAGTCGACCCATATTCAATAGCCATACACTCGAACTACCGCCAGAACAATGTCATAAAACCGCATATGGTCCGGAAAGAGTAAGAGAAAGAGAGAGAGAGAGAGAGAGAGAGAGAGAGAGAGAGAGAGTTTCACATTCCTCAGCTAAATACCTATGCCATTATATATTACCATATTATATAATACCATTCGCGATTTACGTACTTGATTCTAACGACTAGTGTGTGGAAGTGTTTTTACGAATCAATTTCAAATCGGAGATGAGAGAAATGAGTGAACTATTTGTTCGAAAAACAGGCGGAAGGAGGTTTTATAAAAAATTCGAGAAAACTATCAAGAGTTCTTTGTTTTCTAAGGGAAAACTCGTTCGCACTGCGGTCGCGGAAAACTCTTTCAAATGTATATCTACCGTAAACGCGAAATGTCTATAATTTGCGCGATGTAAGAGAGAGAAAAAGAGAGAGGATGTTACCGCCTAGAAATTTATTATTTGAACAAGATAACGCGCGCGCGGGACATCCTCTCTTGTCAAATCTGTTTCCTCAAAAACTCCGTTTTGTCGTGATAAAAAAGCAGCGCTTTGAATGGGCAATTTTAAAAAATATAAGTGTCCTGTCATCCGCAGCGTATACGTCACGGAAAAATTGGAACACATCTCGAGCGTTATACAGTTGCATAGAATTCGGAAAATACAGTTCGTTAATGAAAACATATTTCTCGCTCGGATATGCGCATTACACATTGCAAGCTTAAACATTTCATCAAATTCGCGAAATATACACACGTACAAGAGAGAACAATAATTCGTGTATCCGCTCCTCGTATTTGTTTGGAAATTCGCGTCATGTACGTTTTTGCGATTCGACTGCGAGCTGATTCGTTTTTTTTTCTTTTGTTTTCTCGTTACACAATTGTGTTACGTACGGTATCGCTAGTAAAAGGAAGATATCGATGGTAAAAGAAAGAAATGGTATCGCATAGTGCTTGACGAGCAATGCGGGCGAGATGCTTTGGTACGGGCGGCGTTTAAAGTCGGCAACATTCATCAAACAGCGAAAAAAAGCGCAAAGGAAAAATAAGGCGTGTTGCATTCTTTTGAGTGTTCTTGTACACGAAATGGATCAATAATGTAGGTTACAGACGAGGACGGAGGTGAGAAGTTACGGGGCAGCGCGCACACCTGGCGCGCGTTATGAATGGCCGTAAGGTTCGCCTTCGTAAATCCCGACCGATGAAGACGCGGAGACGCGGCGAAAGGAAAAAGAATTCGCCCACTTCGATATGTACCGGATGCCGAGTGCCGCTGTGTTCGCCGGCGCGGCTTCTGAGATCGCGCAGCTAATTCGAACGTAAAATTAGACTTTCAAGTCGACTTCTCAGGTACTCACCGTAAAGCGTTACAAGCCTCGCCGCGGCTCTAGTTGGGGAGAGGTCCCGAGATTAAAACTTTCTCGAGTTTCCGCGCGTCGTCTCCCTTCTTCGTTCTCTTTCTCACTACGTGCGCAAGCAAGGAAAACCTGTGCTGCTGTCCGCGCTCGTTAAAAGTTTTCCCCAGGAAAAGCTACGGTGTCTTAACGCATATAAATGGATTCGCGTCTCTCTCGAATGAGGTATCTTAATAACGAGTCGGTCATTTGTATCAGTCTGACTTTTTCGCCTCGTGCAAGTTGTTTAGACAGACGTCTGTTCTTTAACATTCCGCTCGTGAACTCGCTTGTCGATATGTAAGCTCGTCGAGATTGAAGCTCGCAAAACGTCTCGGCCGAAACTAGTCTGTTCCTTACCAAATAGGAATGTCGATTTGAATGAATCGAAAACTTAACACACAGAGAAAATATCGATTTGAAGAATTTTAAAGAATTTAGTGTCTACGCGATATTATTAATTAAGTAGGTAGTATAGTTTTATAACACATTTAAGTTATCAGAGCTTAATAAACATAGGTAACTTGGAGATAAGTGATTTGTGGCGAGTAAACTCTCTTCGCGTGAGCACGTGTAGGTGTGTGTGAATGCGGACATGATATCAAGTCAATTACTTAAGAAATTACGCTTCGCTAACAATGTGATAGCGTCGATGAGATCTTGGAAAGAGAAATGGTTATAGAGGAAACGTTAGCTCGAGGGTTGTGTAATACACTCGGCAGAAAAGATGTTTACCAAACGGCAGTGAAATATTGCAACCAGCGGAACTGGGAACAGAGAGATGAGTATGTGTGGAGTCGACGGCGGGTGGACCTAAGCCACCACTTCCTTGGTTTCGACAATATTGGTTTTCGGACTTTCTCGAATCCGGACTTTCCCGAGCAAACAAATCTCCGCCGACCGAAACCGCGTGCTATTTTTTTAAGCGAAAGTGTCGTTACGAGGGGATCAGAGTATACATGTTTCGGATTTTTGATTGGAAAATTGCGTGATATATTAAATATTAAAAAATAGAAATATTTACATGTAATTATTAAAACACTTTACTCGAAAATATTTTACAATATTTCTAAATATTGTAACAATTTGAGATGTGAATTATTATTCAAAAAAATGTTTGTAAATTTAATTTGTGTGACATAAATAAGAAAATATCACACACCGAGTTTATTTGCGTTGACTCTTGTGCTTTCTAAAACAAAGTTCAAGTTATAGAAATATCTTTTTCTTATTTCTGAAAATATCACACAAAACGCTTAAGAAAATCTTTCTCGGAATTACTTTTCCAAGAGTGCGCATAATTCGTTTCAATCGAGAAAGGAAACAGTTATATAACCGAAAAGAGAGATATTGCACCATCTCGGATAGGATTTTAAGGTCCATGTAAGAACTCACTTCGAAATCTATGTCCAATCTTTACTCTCGGCCGTTACCATCAAAATGTCGCGGTCAACAATGAAGAGGATGAGTCAATAAAATAGGAGAGAACAAAGAGACGGTAACAAAGAACTTTCTCGAAAGACAAATAACTTTGATAATAAAATAGCGGCTCGTAACGTGAAGGGCCATCCACAAAGAATTCGCGTGCACTTAAATCCAGCGAAAGAAGACGACAAAAAGACAAGAGCATCTCTAGATATCGGTTGTGTGCGAAGAACATACAGAGGCAAACATCATTATTTTCCGGATACATTGTATGTTTCTTGCTTTCGCGCCTTTTGCAGATATCTTTCTTTTAAAATTGAATTTTTACACGTCGCAGAGAGAGAAAAAGAGAGCGAAATGATGCGCGATATTAACATTAATATTTTATACTGTGGAACATTTGTATCTCGATTATTTATATCTTTTTCCCGCATAAGTTGTTTTTTATTGCCGCGTTTGTCAAATAAATATAATAGACAATACGTCTCTATTGAAAATTTTTACCTTCTTTTACACAGAGATTGTCACGATTCTATATAGCTCGATTAAAATAAATTGAATTGATTGAATCAACGAGCGGAGTGGACAATTTGCGTGGACAATGCAATTGGCGGGAACAAAAGCGCGTTGAAAGAAAGAAATGAAATCGGCGACGCAGGCATGTTATTAAAAGTGAAACGATACGGTGTTCTTGAATTTCCATTGATTCGAACGCGTGTAATTTTTATTCCTTTTGCGGGATTCGCTGACCTACCCCTTTCCCCTTCTCTCGAGTGCTCACATTGTCATTCGTTGAAACAAAACGAGGACGGAAATTATTCTATCAATGTTCTCTCGTGTTTTTTTATCTTTTGTCTTTCACCGTGCGAACTCTTCTTCTTCCACAATACCTCGACTTTCATATTTCCTTCGTTGTCGTCAGGCTCGCGACACACACTTGATTGTAACGACATATGGATAATAAATTGCGAAGTTTCTTGCTCAAACTATTAATCAACTATAGAATCGATTGTCAATTTTCTCTCTAATAAATCAGCACCGTAAGAATATTTTGTTGTAAACTCACATGTATGAAAAGCTACAGTCTCTTTTCGAGGAAAAATGAGTATTGTACAAATATGACGAAGTGACAAAATAATTTTGACGAAAACTGAACCATATCATTTAACCCCTTGGCCTACCTGCTAACTCCCGACTGCACGAGCCACAATACTCAAGTAAGGCAGTCGCGCGTTGATTCAGCATTATGTTTGGTTCGAACGAAGTATCACGAGCCAGACTCGTGTTGTTTACGTTTGGTCCGAACGAAGTACCACGAGTCACACTCGTGTTTATTGTTTTTGGCCCGAGTTTCTTATCACGAGTCTCACTCGTCATTGTAGGCCAAGAGGTTAAAATATGTCGACATGTATATTTAATTCAAAAATGGTAAGTATTCTCCACGACACGCTAACGCGGAGCACATTTTGCAGTCGCGACAATTACCGTGGTTATCGCAATATAAACAGCAGATTTATGGTCGAAGTGCGAGAACAATACCATATTCGAGGTTTAATGGGACGTATATCATTCGTGTCGAGGCCCCCATTAAAGCGATCAACGCAGTTCGAAGTGCTGATAAACATACCTCTTCGACAATCGCTCAAATTGCTTGAACAAATCGACGTTATCTATATATCGTGTTATATTCGAAAATTCTCAACTTGTGCGGGATTGAAAACCGATTGGGAAAACAGAGAAGATATGAGAGGGATCTTCTCGCGCGCGAGCAAAAGAATGAGGTAGACTACTTTATTATCGTTCTTACATTCTACGGGAGGGGTGCTAACGCAGACATCGGGCGCCCCTCTTCGGCTTTGCCTTATTCCAAAGTTAAACTCCACTCGTGCCGTCGTTACGAGTGGAGCAAAGCTGTTTATAGCGTTTTAGCAGCAGATGCTGCGCTAGTAACAGCTTGCAAATGAAAACGATTTCGCGTTCCGCTCCGGCCTACCTCTTTATGCGAAAACGCCCTTTAACAAAACGTGTATAATCCTTTTTATTTACCATAGACGCCACCTAACTACTCCTTCGCGATTACTTTCCCTACTCTTTCTCTTTCTCCCTCTCTCTTTTTCTCTCCGTCGTCGTTGTCTACTCTCTTTATCTCATTAGACTTTCTTCTCTTTCTTCCTTTCTCTTTTCTTGTTTCACCTTCTTCCTTCGCGTGCGCAAATTTAAACCTTCACCGATTAACTCCGCGTGTAAGGTCGTCGAGGTCATTATCGTCGTGCTCTCTCCGTCGGGAAATTGTTTCACGATCGTCGCGCTAAAACGACACGGAGCTTCCGCAGCGACGGTCGATGAGATAAGAACTCAATTAAGCGAAATCACTCAGCGGCTCGGTGTTAATCAATTACGATGGCGATTGAAATATATTATTGAATATTTCACGACGCACACAGCCGCGACTTTTCCACGTAAGTACAAACGCACTTTTCAATTTGTTTTGTTAACATTTTCCGACGATTGCATATCTCATATCGTTGAAGAAATAAAATCCTCTTGTCACATAAAAGACTAGTTTCATTACATTTTGCATTCGTAGTTTTTATTAAATTTCTAAAGTCGAGTTCGTGGCTGCGTTTGCCTGTTAAAGACACGCACGGCACTAACATAAGATAATGTGAAAGACGCGTTAAAAGCATGTTATAATATGCTGCAGTAAAGTGTGCGCGACATTATGACTATACATACATATCGATCGTGCGGACCATAGGTCCGACAAAATTTATTATAAATTTATATATCCGCTAATTTATCGCGATCCGATTTTATACACGATGCGTTCGATTTTGTATGCCACTTAAAAATATCGATACTATTTTATCGCGGAGAATATTTCATTGGAATATAATTAGATGCATATCAGCGGGATTGTGTGTCGTTGGCGTATTTTATGCAAATGCGCAAATAAATCTGTTTATGTATTTATTTCCGTAGTTTGGTAAAAGCGCAGGACACACAGAAAGCAACCGACGTAATTTGTATTGTAATTGTATGGCGAGAGGAAAATAGGCCGCACGTTTGCCGGACGGTCCGCAGTTTTCTCGTAGACAGCGCAGTCAACGAAAAACTGCAGATATCTTTATGCGCGCAATCGCGCAGTTTTATCTTGTCCGGCGTTGCGAAAACAGGTTGTCAAGAGCGAACTAAATAATGAAGTAGTGCAAAACACATTTAAATCTTCTTTAAACCGAGTTTAACTAGTTAGACCAACTTCCGACGCGGAATAAACTCCTAAAGGTAGCTCCTTCTTTTTTCGGTCTTCGCCGAAGTAGGTGCATATCTCATAAAAACGTGACGTATTTCCGCGGCGATATATAATATTTTACAGAGAATTCCGAAAATATATCTTCTCTTCACGCCGTCGAAACGCGCTGTGAAAGCAATCGCGGGATGTCTGCGCCGGTACGTACTCGGCACGTAACAAAAAAGTAATAAAAACTTTGAGGAATGTTTAATGACGCTCAGTACAGCCCCGGTATTCGTTTAATTTGTTTGAAACTTCCGTTAAGTGTTTAATTAGTTAACTTTACATACTGCGCGCAGGCACACAGGTACGCAAACACTTAGTAGGTAAATTACAGGTCAAGCCCATTCCATAACTTTCCGGCATCCTTCCCGAGAGTAGGTATATATTGCATCTTCATGTGCGCAGCAGTTAATAATATACAGAAGGCTTGGAAACTAGATGAAGATCCTCTAAATTCTTCGCTCTTTTCAACTTAACTCCGATAATTATCTCTTGATAAAATTATCACAAATAATCGCAAAATTGTAATCTGATAACGATATTATCGTTGTGGAAAAAGTAATTCGCGTACAAGTTATAATAATACAAAATAAAAGATAAGCTATATTTTAGTTACAACCCACTGACAATACATAAAGTACTGAAACGATAACTACATGTTATCTGTATAAGCCTAACTTTTCACAATCCGCACGAACGCGCTCGTTTTATTCAGTCGCACGTTCCGCATTCGTAGAGCGGAGTATTGTCGGCCCTAAATGTCAACCCCATTGTCTCAAAACTCATTTATCTTGAAAAGCCATCGTAGACGACAATACCTGCTCGAGAACGAGGTAGGTAATAGAAAAGTGGAGGTCGGAGAGTGTATTATGGAGATCTGTTATCCGAGCCTCAATAAAACAGATCCGGACGCGTTCGTCAACGCGAAATTCTCAACATCGGTCGGGTTGTAAGCTGCGTATAGAATCCCCTCGTCTTAGGCCTGACAATATATCCTGAAGGACGCGTTCGTTTTTCATCGTTTAAAGCCGCCGATGTCTTCCTCGCAGAATATATCCTTCGATTACTTGAACATTCTGTTCTCGAGTGAAACGACATTTTACAAATATGTCATTACGTATTTTGCGGTAAAATATTCCAACTTTAATCACAGATTATTGATTCAATAATATTATGTATAGTCTGATGTAATTTTACGAAATTATATTTCTTATATTCTATTATTTATATATTTTTAAGATATATGTACGTGATTATGTGTATCAAAAAAATCACATCAATTGATGAAACAAGATTTCCATGAGATTTTAAGCTTCTCAATGTGCAATTATATAAAGCGCGATATAATTAACGCTTCTGTTTAAAGCGTGAGGTTGCGTGAACATTGAGTGACAATTCGTCGTGTGCGCACTGTATATATGTATGTTTAGGCTCGGTTAAATTCAAGTTGCGCGTGTGTATATGTGTATCAGTGACAAGTAGTAGATACCGAGCACGGGCGCGTCTCGGAGCTTGAGCCGAGAAAGTCAAGAACATCACAAATTGCCGACGTGCAACTCTTGGAAACTGGATTCGTTTTCTCTCGAGGCGCAACGCATCCGCAGCTAAAATAACAAGCAGCGAGTTAATACGTTAAATAACTTCCGCGATTTCCCCGTGACAGCAAGGCGCGCGCGTGTCGTCCAATTTTGTGATGGAACCGGGCGTTCTGCTATCGCTCCGGTCCGGATTAGATCGTGTCACATCCGCTTCACGAACTTGCTATAACATCTGCCGTTACTCGTTTGGCTCCCCCCGATCGACGAGCGGTATTAGATGATGGAAATGTCACTTTTACACGATGCAACAGCGTTCTTCAATTTCTTCGTACACTGCGAAAATCTTACATCGCAAATTCCGTTTCTTATATATTTTTTTTTTAATAAAAAATACTATATAATATTTCTCTTGAAAGAGAACTAGATTCTATTGAAACGAAAGATTCAATTATTCGGAGTTTGTGTAACTTGCATTTCTGTTCCTTTTTCTTTGCTTTAATTACAAAAGCGGTAATCAAATTCTTTCTTGAGTTTCATTTTATGTTGAGGCCAAAGAATCATTTATCGAAGAAGAGAAAAGAATCGCGAGCTCGCATTATGTAAAGTCAGGCAACAATTGATGTGATCGACAGAAACTTCTCACAGTTTAATCCCTCGACCGAATCTGGGTCAATCAAAATTCTTTATAGAACGTAGACTACCACGGAACAACTGAGGCGAAAGATCATGATCGATAATCTCCGTTTGTGTGCGTGCTTCAGAAGATTTCTCGTTGCGAGGGAGGAGAAGCTTTCGCCACCAAATAGGATAACATTAATCAACTAGCACTTCCGCGAGGAAGTTACCGTCTCCACATACAATAAACACCTACACCAAATTTGCATATTGCATAGCAGCTCCTAATTGATAGTGCCAACCGTATCGTCTGTATAAGTTCGTGAATATGATTTGCTTGAGAAATTGTGTTTCGCCTTCAAAATAATATAATATACAGATGCGGAATATAAACAACAAAGCCGTAGTTCGTGTCGTTTCAAGACCGTAAATGAAAACAAAATATATTTTCTACGCGGTTCTAGAAAGCTTTTGTCAAAAATATACATAATATGCAGATCTCACGGTCGACTTATTATGTACAAACTCAAGCATAGTATGATGAGCGATTCGTCTTCGTGTATATCTTTCACGAATCGACGGAGCGATCGGCATTGACAAATTCAGTGATTAATTACTTCGACGATATCGACTGCAACGTGACGTGCAGCCGGTACGAAGTATATAAGATGGCTTCAGCCATCGTTTATACTGTTAAATCGGAAATGTGTTGTATCTAAGCTGCGTCTAAACTGTCAAAGACAATTAATTACGTAAATGTCATGTTAATTAAAACGAAAATTAACACCAGCTATGACATGCATTTCATCTGCTTGCGAATTTGCCGCGCAATCATTTGATGATAATTAATCTTTTCTTTTTTTTCTTTTTTTTGACACTCAAACATTGAATGTTTGCTAGCGCGAGCGGAAAATGTGATAGAAACGGGACGAAAAGAGCCGGAAAACATCGAACTGTAAATACAAGAGGATAAAAGCTACGGTTTAAAATCGACACGTTTTCTGACTCGATTCGAGATTTTTCTGGGTTCGCTTCTCGCAGGTGTTTTCGAAAATTTACCAACGTTATGGCACGCGCATCGCACGTAATCAGAACAAATAGAGCGTGTAAATATTCCGCTGCGGGATATATCGCGATGTTTTCTATCGTAGTCAGCAACGATTTAATTTGTAGATCTAAAAAAAAATTAATTTAACAAGAAAACAACATAGCGCAGATAAAAAAATAATATAAATAATTACGTAATAATATGTATGACAACTTTTTTAATGTAACATAATATAAATAATGTTTATATCATGTACGATATCTCTTCAACGTGGTGATACAACAGTTACTGTATCATTAAAAAATATCTTTGCAGATCTGCGCGTTGTATCAGTTAGAAACAAATGCGACGTTGCATTAACGGACTGTTAAAAGTTAACGCCTTTCTTCCTGCATGCAGTAGAATGAAATAAGGCTGGAACGGACACGGCGCGCTTTCTGTGACGCTCGCCGGGCGTCGCATCGCGCTAAACCTCTGTGTGCGATCGATCGTCATAAAATGTGGAAAACGTCGCGTCGGTTCCAGACACGAAAACGTGATTCACAGTTCTACGAAAATCCGTGGCACTCGCACGCGCGCACAATCAGCCTGTTATTTTTTATCCGGCAAAAATATCATGTACAGGAATTAAATTGCGGACTTTGATTTATTTTTACTTGATTTCGCAATCGCGTGCACGCGCTTTGCCGCGAATTTCGCATTGAGATAGATTTCAAAAATAGTAATTATATTAACGAGCAGATAAATCGCACTCATTACTTTTCGCAGGAATTTTTCGACTCACCGAAGAAAATTCATCGAATTATAAATCGTTGAAGTGTATATATTTTTATATTTGATTCTATTACAAAGCGTTTTAAGTTTTAACGTGAAATACACGCAAAAAAGAAGCAATTTTGAATGCGTCTTTATACAGACGCATTTAAAATTGCTCGGTCTTCCAACGCCGCGACGCAATTTGTCGAAAAGCCCTCCCGGGCATTGACGTGGAGCGAGAGAGTTATGTTGTTTAACGGGAAGCAAGAAATCGCCTTCCTGCGATTACTGCGTTTTACGATTTTCGAAATACGACCCTGTAATACTAAAGACAATAAAGACGTTAAGTATTGCTCGAGAATAAAAGAATCCCGTACCGCCGACTTTTATTGGAGCCGAGCGATTGATGGCTTTTCAACTGTCGCGTGTGCTTTGCTGCATAGCAAGCGATACGCAGATAGTAGCAGCTTTGTCCGACTAGCAAAGAATGCGAATCTTCGATATATATGCGCGTATTCTCAAGGCGCAAAAACACCATTCGGATAACATAGAAAGGTCACCGCCGCCGTCGTTATCAGCAGTGTACGCCGAATGGCGAAGATATAAATCGCATATCGACGTGGTCCACTAAACTGGGAACCGCAAAACTGTGTCGATCTAAACCGGATATTCACCCGCCCGCGCTGCGTAATCAAAACGAGAGAAACTGAAAACCGAATCCCGCCGATATCGAACGCTCATGTATGCAACGAATTATTGCGGCTGTATGCGCGAAATAGAATTGAAATAAAACAGATAATTGCGTTTTTATAGAGAAGAACGCGACGCACATTATGGTTCAAATTTACCTCGAAGCAATACAGCTCTCTGTCTCCTTCTCTTCTCGCATAAGATCCTGCTCACCGCCGGTTTTATTGCTGGTTACCCGAAGAAGCCAAGAAGGATCCCTTCGCAAGAATGATATTGTCGCGCGTGAGCGCCGCTTTATACTCTCAAAATGAAATCCGAAGTTCGCCGAGTGATATTCACGATCGTGCCTCTCGGGCGTTTAAAGAGTCGCTTTGACTTTTATAGAATGTTTATGCTAATCGCTCTGGTTTAATCTCGCGAGAAGTATACAGACTGGATCTGGGGCAATAGCGCGGGCGCGCGCGCTGAGAAGTCGTGGGCGAATCGTTCGAGCGATGAATAAAAGACCGTATGCAATTGAGGTGCAAATTTCCCTCGAATATGGCCGAGAGGATGAAGCAGTCGCGCTTGACCCACCCGTTAAAATGATTAAACCGAGTGGATATCCGAGCCGTACCGGCGTTGTACTCTCGGTCCGTCGTTTTAAGTATTGAAAGCAATTTACGTACTTTAGACGGCTGTTAATCGCGTTTTCCCCAGCTTATAGATATGGAGTGGGAATAGCCTATTCAAGCAATGAGTGGAAAGTTCGAGCAAGATCTGAGAGACAGAAGATATACTTCTGTCTTGCTCACGACTGTTTTTCTCTCTGCGCATAACAAGTTTGAACTTGATAAAAACATTTTGATTGGCGAAGCGTTGTTATGCGCAGAGAGAAAAACAGTTGTGAGCAGGACAGAAGTATATCTTCTGTCTCTCAGATCTTGCTCACAGCTTTTCGCCGCTATTCCCACTCCTTATATATAAGCTCTATGGTTTTCCCAGTCGGATTCAGTTCCGCGAAACTTATTACACGTATATAATCGTTTACTTGTTGTACCTCTTCTTCGTGTTCGCGATAGAAAATTCGAAATTGCGCGCGAACGACGAAAAGTTTTATCTGTGAAGAAGAAGTAGAAGAATCGCAAACTCCGTAAATATTTTTGAACGCGTGGAAAAAAATATTTTCACTATTTACATTTATAATTTGTAAGAAGAAGACTATAACAGGCACTACTTTGAAAATATGGTGGCTATTTGTTTCTCTGTTGTTTTTCTCTGTAATACGACACGTACGATACAATGTGAGCGCGACGGTTACACAAAGCTTTTAATTTTCATAGCTGACTCGCGTGCACAAAACAGAATAAGGCGGAGTTGAAGCGGACTTTGATAAAACCGTCGCGAATAACAAAGTAGAAAGAAAATTATTTCCGCGGAGCCTAATGATGAAAAGTGTTTATAACGGGAGTTATTATAAGAGAATTATCCGAGCAGGTAAGGTAAGACAATAATGGCGAAAGTTGGATGCGTATAATAAGGATGTTCGGGAGAACAAATGGTAACGGTGAAACAGAAGAAACTAAATAACTCATCCAGCTTTCAGAGAGAGATAGATATATATATATATACTTTTAATATAAATTCCGTCTTATAAAGCAATCTTTGTTTAAATATTTTGATGAATTTATATTCATGAACTAACAAAGAAAGAGTGAAAGAGAGAATATATCATAAAAAAATAATTTTAAAATATTTTTATTGGGGTCAAAGAATTATTCATATAAACGCCGCGAATCTCCCCTCAGTATTCAATCGCAGCTGTGTTTTCACAATGATTTTTCGCTCTCTATTAGGGAAAATCTACTTTAATATTATTTGGGCATACAGTGTCCCCGATAAATGCGATGGCGATAAATTCCCGTCCGCGAGTTTGCGTCAGTTTTGAAAATTAGAATTAACCGGGAAACAAAAAGGCCAAAGCATAATTGCGACGCGCGAAAGTCGCTCTTTCCGTTTCTCTCGCCGTTTCCGCGTTTTTCCACGGCATTTCTAAGTTTTGTGCGACTTGCAGTTTTCTCCGTTTCTCGATACATACCGCGTAAGCACTTACGTCGCGCGCGCTCTGAATGTTGCAATCGCGTTTTGTGCTGACGATTACTCAGCGAGCGTGTGAAATAACATCGAAGTAGCACAGAAAATATCGGTAATTTATTTAATTGCAGCTTATAAAAAAAAGAGAAAAAAAAGAAATTTGGTCATTTAATGAGGAATATTTTTTTCTGTATAAAACATTTATGTGTATTTATACACATTCTTTTTTTCCACAAAACATGTAACATGGTTTCTCGAATTAGTGAGTAATAAAAGAGGAAAAAGAAGAACGGAAGTAAAGAACAATTTGCGTGAAGACTCGAGGCATCCATCTCGAAAAGATAACCGCGCGGAAGCTCTCTGAATACGAAAATCGCAGTGTGGCGATTACTATGCAACTTGTACATATCGAGGTCGAAGAGACTGCCAACAGAATGCGAAAGAGCGCACAATCAAGACGCGCTGTTTACTTGAGAAACCGCCAATATCTCCTCTTTCTTCGTTTCTCTCTCTTTCCTCTTTTCGCCTGGTGCATAGTTTGAGTAAAATCTGCGGCGTGCATCGAGCATCGCATTGTCGGTAGGTCACGTAATTTCGAGCGACGACTCTTTTCTCGGAACGACCGCTGTTTGCTCCGGAAAAATAGGGGCGCATTAAAGGCCAGTTTGGTCGGTTTACTTATTAAGATCGGGACGAAGCGTAGGGGACGACGGTTTGTGGTGAGCAACTGAGGAAGATTATGTGACGACATTTATTTGTCTAATGCGGAACTGACGCTATTACCCTGAGGGAGCAAACAGTCTCTCAGGAATGAGCAAAATTCGCAACAAGATGGAACGCGGAAGTAAATTACATAGAAGAAGACAAGAATGGAAAAGAAAAAATCGGAAAAACGTGTAAAAGTGAGACGAGAAACCTTGAGAGAAAAAGAGAGAGAGAGAGAGAGAAAGGATGAATTGTTAAGTTAACGGAGTGGATGGAATAGGGTAGGTAGGAGTCGAGTGGTATGCCGACGAGAAACTGAGAGGGTTGGGAGACTGAAGTGGTATTAAGTTGACACACAAAGAGGGACGGACTTAACATCTGATAAACTGACGAGCAAACACGCTTTTTGTCCTCACGATACAAAGCCGCGTATAATATGTTAATGTGTCATGAAATATGCCGCGCGAAAGATAAACGCGAGTGATAATATGGCTATCCATGATGCGTATATACACATGCGTGCAGAGTACAAAAAGTGGGCGTTAGTGCGCCCACGGAAGGTAAAAGTTAAAAATGAAATCCATCAGCACTATCCAAGAGAGAGAGAAGTGATTTTGCCCGACGGCTCGAGACACCCGTTGGATCAAAACCGGCGCAATCTCGTAATAGAATTCCACCGCGGCTTTGGTTCCGGAAAGCCCTAACGCTTTCGAGTTTCAGGCGAGCTCAGCACGGATGAAGCGCGGATATTTCTTACTCGAAAATTATTTTACGGCTTGGATTATCCCTGTCTTTAGAGTTGGAAATATGACTGCGAGATAGCGACGTAAACGACTAACTTTGAGACGCGCGCGCGCAAAATGTATTAAACAAAAGTTCCCAAAAATTATTTATCACACGGTTTGACATTAAGCGGGATAGAAAAGTGAAATTTTCGCGGCGGCAGCTGTGAGCTCTTATATTTAAAAAGTCGGGAGATGCGCGCTTTCAGTTCGCGAGACTATGAGTTACGGGTATAATTACTTCAGAATTATGGCAATAATTACGGACGTCCGGCCGCGCGGGCGTAACAAGAAACGAGCATCAGGAGGCGCGCTAATCTATTTAGGAAAGCTAGAGCGCGTGCC
Organism: Pseudomyrmex flavicornis; assembly: GCA_014825475.1. Classification (NCBI taxonomy): domain Eukaryota; kingdom Metazoa; phylum Arthropoda; class Insecta; order Hymenoptera; family Formicidae; genus Pseudomyrmex; species Pseudomyrmex flavicornis. The sequence goes on along the minus strand of QVNW01000451.1, from coordinate 12,221 downwards.
AGCGCGAGAGAGAAAGAGAGAGGAAGATTTCCGTGGCTCGACGCACGCTAATGCGTTCAAGCGGGCCACTCGCAATTTCAGCTTTCTCTGTGTACTGCCACGTTAATTGGCACGATAGTCCTGCCGTCTTACGCCAAGACTGGCTAAGAGGATCTTATGGCGTGATAAATGCATCGCCCGCCTCGGATTCAGGCGGGTTTCTTCCTGTCGGAATTATCGAAGTGGCGATTTAATTATAACGAGTATAAGATAAGACCGAAAATTAAGAAATCTTTCTCTCAATTAAAGACTATCTTAATAAGACTGACAAAAAATTTTTATTATTGGAGATACATTGAAATTTCCCTTGTACCGAAAGCAGATCGCAAAAAATATTTTTTCGCATCTTTTCTTCGTATCTTTGATGTTAATGCGTCAGTGCAGCGCGCTTACGTCGATATACCTGTCATTGTGTAAAAACTTTAACCACGCTCTTTTTCCATTGTTCGCGAACGCTGTACATTCGATCCGCGCTAGTCGTCGTCAACAATTTTATTACTCGGGTTTTACGTCTAAACGAATCACCGTAGCGTGCGCATTCATCTCTGCACCCGATGAGAATATACGTGCATCGCATGGGCCGGCCCCACGGCATATTACTCGGACAGGATGATAAATACGCGACGCAAGGAAGGAGGAATGTTTATGGGTTATTGTAGCAAAAGACACCTAATTCACTGTCATCCGCACAATTCCGTAAAGGCAGGGACCGCATTTCTCAGGCCTCATAACTCCCCTGCCGCCTTCATTCTCTCTGTATAATTTAATTAAACGGACATAAAGATGATTGTCATTATTATTATAAATATACCACTTTATACACTTTCTACTATAATCCGGCGTCGTTTTCCCGCGACATTGTCCGCAGATTATATTCGTCACAGAATGTTTACGCGGATATAATTGGAAAGTGCAATTTAATTAACGTTCTTCGAACAATATGCTTTTTGATGCTTTTGATTTTCTTTAAAATGTTACCTCGATCTGCTTCAATGATTTTCGCGCGATTTTCTGTCGAGTTGTTGACGTAGCAAAGATGCTGCGGTGAATAAAACGCCGCGATTAACGGTGTCACCAAGAAATATAATAGCGATTGATATTTTTTGGGAGCAGAACTAATTCGAAAGTGCCGAACCTTTCGGTCGTTTTGGATCGCCGCGTCTTAAAGTCCATAAATTCACGGCACTACCGCAGGAAAGAGTTCGCCATTTGATACGGAAATCGGGAACTCGGCCCGGAAGCCTCACGCCAAGCGGCTTCCAGGTTGCGTTACCATAACGATAAATTCTTAGAGGAAGATAGCGCACGCGACCTCGGATTTGCGATGCTGATATTTTCGATTTCACGAATTGCGCCGCACTGCCGTGGGATATCACAGATGGCGAACGACCGCCGGTTTGAATCTTGCAAAAGCGGATGCTAATAACTTAGCCCGCGGCTCAAATGAAAATATATAGGTATCTTTAGAGACACAGTGAGAACTTCGCGAGATCTGACTCTGATGTAACGAGAAACCGCTACGTCGCGGAAATACATTAGTTCGTATTATAATTTTGTTGATGTCTCGATGTGTGCTTTTATTTATACCAAGAGACAAATGAAAAATATTAAACAAATATTTATATACAATTTTATTCGACCCTATATATATGTATTGTACGGACCAGAAGCTGAAATAGTTAGTAACAAATAACTTGTACCCTGTAGCGCAAGTTTACTCTTGGTTCAACACAACTTGGCTGGATGCTGTTCCGTAATACTCATAGCCGCAACCTCCAAAGTTAAAATCTCCAAGGTGCAGAAACTCAAAAGGCATTATCTTCAAACCACAAATCTCAAGAGAAGGGCGAGCGAGAGGGAGGAATTAAGGTTCCAGAATCCACAATATTGATAGGAAGTTCATGGCGCTACATAGCAATAGCAGTGCTATAGATCAAATATCTTCGTCGAATATGTTTTCTTTCGCGACGTTTTAGTTGAGATTTTCTTTAGTTACAAATTTTTTATGCTCTCTCCTTTCCTGCTCAAAAATTAAAACAAAAAGTTTCACATTTCAAACTTGCGAAAAATCAAAGTGTTACAACGTAAAGTATCGATATTAGCTGATTAGCATTCTAAGTGAAAAACCGCAGAGGCGATTTTTTCGGCGTATCTTTCGTTTGCGTTTCGATGGCTATAAAATTACTCTGTCTGTCAATAAGATGAAAGTAAAGAGTGATAATAAAATTGTGATTCGCGACTTGAATACGCACGCTCGTTCCGACGCGATTTAAAGGGAGAAAAAATATCCAGACGAGAGAAAAGGTAGCGGTTTCAATTCTCATTCCGCGCGCGAGCGGCGCCGCTCGGTCGACCGTTGCAAAGAAACGAGACGCGCAAGCGAGACTCTCCTCTCTCGATATCCTTTCATTTCCGTCCAAGCTGACGTAACAAGCGCGTCGCGTGTTATATTATCGCGCGCGGGGGGCCGTCATATAGAAATTGCACATTTTGTCACAACAACCGCAGGCACATACGAAAGACAGTTTACGGGATACGGACGCGTACGACGATCAACAATCATTTCCAGCGGCTCTTCGCAGCTGACGAATGCTATCCGCACGCGCGCGTGATGCACGAGGCGGGAAGAGAGAGAAAAGATAGCGAGAGACAGAGGAAGAGTGAGGAAGAGCGGATGGAAGGAAAGCGTAACCTGCACGCGTGACGTTATATAGTGCAACCTCTCTGCGCGCTGAGCAAAATTCCAAAACAAACTCCTTTATTTCGCGAGTATAGGCGGCGGTGCGCATCGCGCGAAACCACAATCCCCGCACATGTATCAAGCTGTCCGCGACCCGCGCTCTAATTTGCATTTCAACGCTTGCCTCTCGTCCATTATTACCAGCGGAACAGCTTGGTTGAATTTCACAGACGCATACCGCGTCCTCGCCCCGCGTCGTTCCCCATCCTCTTGCATGAGCACCGTCGTCTCGGCTTTATGCCCTTACACCATCACAACGAGGCCACGCTCTATCTCCCTCTCTCACCCTTCTACTCTCTCCTTCTCTCCTTCTCTCTCTCTCTCTCTCACTTGTTTGCTCCCGTGTCCAAAGACAACGTTTTGTCCTACCAGCTCGGACGTTCTGTTCAAAAAATCGCAAGCGGATATATGCGTTCCGAGTTTTAATTACATTATGTATACAAAGGGTGTGTGTATATCTTCTCCAAAAGCGTCATGCAATTTCTCCAAATAAAGCACGTTGCATAATTATATAGACCACCAGACAATACTTTAAATAGAGCTTGTAAATAGAATTTTTCGGTAGAACAATCTTTACGTTTGTCTTTTGTTTTTTATTTTCTATTGACAATACGTTTGCTGATTCTTTAATTAAATGATATTAAAAATATTTAAGAATACAAAAAAGAAATGTGCGAAAACATTTGATTAAAAGATCAAACTTGTACTCGTGCTTTTTTTCTTGTATCGTCAGAGAACATATGTGACGTGATATTTTGGGAAAACTTGTATGTAAACGCTACCCTTATCAAAAGCGTCGAGCGCTTCCCTAAATTTAAAGTGTCGTGTCGCAGTATCACACACGCACACACATACGTTCTGAAATTTAATTTTCGTCATCCCTCGCGTTCCGTATTTCAAGCTCGTTTCCTGCGTCTTTCACGCGCTGTTATCGCAGTATCTTCTATTAAATTTCTTTCGATCCCGAGCTGTCGGGTTTGTGATCCCCGCGTCGGAGCAATTTAACGCGGACTAACAGCTCGGGCGAAGGGCTAACGATATTTTGTCGCGTTGTAAAGCGATACTATTATCGCAACCGCCCTCGAGTGATTTGCAAGACCACGATGGTATGCTGTAAAAGCATTTAGACCGGCTGTCATCATCGCTGTTTTTCTCCGCGATATTCTTTCTTCCCTCCGTCGCGTTATATTATTAAAACCGGTAAAAACATATTCATGGATTTTAATATGGCAAAATAATGCGGAACAAGATGTCAAATAAGAAAAAATTCAACTCTCATCCGCCGTATAAAAATGTGACTAATAATTTATCTTGGTCGACCGAAATGTTATGTTTTTACATCTCGTCGTGACACATTTTTTACAAGATTTTTATTCGTAAAATTTCCATTAATAACGAAATGTAATCGTCTCTGTTTGATTCAATATATTGTGTCGTTCCCGCGAGAACAAGATTCTAATTAATGTCGAAGTAACCGGCGCTAACAGAAAAAATTTACGACGTATTCTTGAAGAAATAAGTTTCTTTCCCTTTTGACAACTCTTTTTATTTCACAAGGAAACTTCCCTTCGTTTCTCTTTGTTCTCCCCAGCGGATTCTAAGAAATTATTGTCTTGTCCGGCTTCGCGAGGTACAATTTCAGTCCTATTCTCAGTCCGACTTCGCGGCCAACATTTGCCCGAAGTCGAGATAATTTGAAAGAGAGAAAACGGCCGCGCAAAGCTCGAGATAACTACTGGGTCAATCTTGCAACAGAAGAGATCGCGCATTTCGGAGTATATTTGCGTATCCGCCGAATATGGATTGGTTCCCGTTTGACCACAGAAGTCTAGTAGTGCGAGCATGATTTCGACATGGATGGTTTACCTACCATGAAAGACACGCGTGCGCTGTTTGGATAAAACATTACAGAAACAGAGTAGAAACGATTTAATTTGAAGAATGGCGTATGAATATTGATGGCCTACTAGCCGTACAATACTGTGTGAATCATATTTGCGTATCTATTTTAGAACATGTTTAAAAAGGAATGCGAACTAGCTATAGAAGAGTATGAAAACAGTCGGCAAAATAGTTGAAACGGCAATGTACTGACTGCAAGTATGTCGTGCGCGACAACACAAAAAACGAGACGCAGATCGATCGAGCGCAAAAATATTTCGATAAAACGTGCGCGCGTGGCCTCGTAAAAAAATATCTCCGTTTGTAATCCTCGCGCTTTAAATTTCATGAAAACGGGCCGTTGTTGGTGCGAGAGCGGCCGCGTCGCGTCGCCGGATTTATGACTGATTCGTCGCTGCTCGTAATCCGCGCTCGTAATTTTGAGCACCGCGAAGCGCTTTATTGATTAATCAAGAACGAGTGCCGCCGGCGGCAGCGGCCAGAGCGCGATATTTACTTGCGCGTTGCACGATGCGCGAACTTCATCGAAAGATAGTGGCGGAGTATAGTGACGCGTTTCACCCACGTGGTTACTCGGCACCTGTTTCCATTACGATTATTAAACGGAGGGAGCTATGCGCACGGGGTAAAGTAAACGAAACTTCCGGACCGAACGTCGCTGCTATCCGATGACGAACAATAGCGAGATGCATCTGGTCTGGCACGCACGACAGGAACGCTCACTACTTCCGGATCGATGGGAAACCGAAATTCCGACGAAAGTGCCGACGCGTCGGTCGCGCGTATATCGCCGACCTATCGGCGCGCCATACGTTGCGCGCTCGGCCACACGCACAAAGGGGGTTGATCCATGTCCCCGGTACGGGTAGATCAAAGGGAGAAGGGACTTCATGCTCGGGATATGTCGATGTCACGTAAAGTGTGTGCGCTTGTAAATTAATTGGCCACCTGTGGATGTAGGTGTCGAGGCGGCGGGTAGGTACCTGCCGTTTTCATTATCCGTCGTCCAAATCGGATATTAATCAGATTAGTTAGCGCCCGCGCGATGAACGCCAGAAGTGTATGAGGCGATGGCCAGCGTGGCGATGAATTCCGACGCAAAATTTTCCTTCCATGCCGCACTGTCGCGGTCGTCGATTAAATATAATATCATTTCCGAGACAAGGTCAATTGATATTAACGACGCTCGGAAGTGAATTCGAATTGGAAAAGAGGTCGTGATGTGATTAGGAAGAGATTAGCGTTGTAAAATATTTTTACGATAGAACTTTATGCTTTCCAAGTATATCTTGTCAAAAAGATAATTCGCAATCAGCGTAAAATATTAGAAGCGGATTTTCTCTTTGTATTCTCTATTACACCCGCGTATCTACATTAACAAGTCATTCATAGATCGCTGATGAAAGCGAATTCGTTTCGCGAAAAATACGAACGGACGGACAAACGGATAGCGCGGCAATTGCATCGAATATTCTCGTGTAAAAAGCGTTTCGATTTAGTCGTGCGACGAAACCCGTATTTGCAGTGCCGATTGCACGAAGCGGCCTCGCGAAATACACCTGCATTAACAGGTGCGACGTGGCACTCTCGGAAAACGCTCACGCTACTCGCGCATGTATTTCCACCGCGCGCGTACACGCCAGAAAGACCCTGTTCATTTGCCGTACACATGCCAGAGGGTGTGCACATGCGAATATATTCTGCTAATGGCGTACGTCACAGACAATATATGTTTCCGTCGCGTATACCTTTTCGCGTCGGGGAGACGTGTGTTCGCTTCCCGCCCTATTCGCAGGTTTTCCTTGTGATGAGAACCCTGGCGACACAACGAGTCAGCCACGAGCGCGCCCGTTGATGCCGCGGCCCTTTCAACGTCATCCGTGTAGTTTGCAAAAATAACCCGCGGCGCCTGCCCATTAATTTTTCGAAAGCTCGAGCGGAAAACTATAGATTTTAAGCGAAAGGCGTTGTCACTTACGCGTTACGTATAATATAAAAGTATCGAATTCCTGATAAAGAGGAAAGAAATTACTTCTTTAAAAAAAATGTCATTCTTTATAAAGCAACATTAACTTTTACGTATGTAAAACAGCTCGTTTTAAATAAAAAACAGAAACAAAACTGTGAGAAAAACTGATAAGAAGCTAATCAATTAAGATTAAAGAAAATAATTCTAAAAATGCACAGCTGAGGTAACTTTTTCCGAGACACGCTCTCTGTTATATCACACTGATTTATCTAAAAGGTTACACATTTGCGCAAAGAGATGCAGACTTGCGATAGTCAAAATAAAATGACGGCTTTTTCGTGTTCAGTTTCGAGTTGTTTAAATTGTGAAAGATATTTTATTTGTAATTTATGATATTTTGTAGAAACGATTTTCAGCTGTATTGCAATCTCTCCCTCGTGCATAGAAAAGAGAGACAGAAAGAGAGAGGAATAGATTCTGCTGTATATCGCGCGATGTAAATATCTAGGCAACAAAAATGTCGGAAATATTGTAGTTTTGGTACGACAACGTTGCGCGCTGTCGGTACTTCGACGAGCCGGGTTCTCCACTTCGCGCAACACAATATATATATATATATGTATATATCGACACACACGCTATGTATATATGCGTGTTATCGGAACCGGAAAGAATTTCGGGTCGGGCGATTTTCGCGGAGCGATACCGCTCGCGCACGGAAGAATCAATAGCGGAAATTTGTTTGTTTCGGCGATCGCGGGAAAACGAGGATTTGCGCTTCGAAAAGCGCCGTTGTAAATTGGACATTCCTAATTTCTGCAAAGCGGCGCGCCGAGGTGTTACACACGTAAATCGCGGTGTAGACTAATTTCAAGCGCTTTCGTATGCGCGACCCGGGCGACTACGCCCTTTCTCCGCGCGCCACCGCCCAATTAGAGTTGTCTGCAGAGAAGGAGGGGAAAAAAAAGAAGAAGGTAGAACCGCATCCTTTACCTGCGGTCCTTCTTGCAAATTTTCGCAGTCCACCCAACCAGCCATCCGGCGGACGCGCTGCAGCGGGATAAAGGCGCCGGGTACATACATCCCTTTCTCCTGCTCTTTCTGTCTCTCTCTCGTTAGCATAATAATTGCTGCGGAAACTCCACGCTACGTAAAGCCAGCGAGTAAACGGCCTCGGTTAAGAGATACGACGATGTCGAAGCACGGAAAGGTGTTTTCGAGAAGCTACATTTTTTCTCTTTCAATTGTTATATCTCGCAAAAATATGTTGCAACTTGTGAAGTCTCAAAGGAATTATCGATATTTTTATTCGTGTCTATTTTCAGAGAGATGTAATTCGCGCATTTATATTCTATGAAAACATGACACTGTGAATGTTCGGCGGCAACATCGCAAGTTGAAAACGAGCGCTCGCGAAAGATTCGCATATTGAAGTCAGAAAATGTCCACTATGATGTTCTCCGGTAACTGTATAGACTAACACATATCCCTCGTAGTGCACGCATTGCAAACGATAGACACAACTGTGTCAGATAGAGAGAGAGAGAGAGAGAGAGAAAGGGAGAGATGAAGACGGGAAAAGGTAGGAAGACACGTGACGATTTCTGTGCAAAGGACGCGCACGTCGAGCCGACAGCAGACGTTGTCATGCGGTGCATATATGCACGATGTTTGCGCATCCTCGACGATACGATTATTGTCCTGGGCATACCAGCGCGGAGCCGCGTTTGCCGTCCTGAGACATGCACATACGTGACTAACGTGTTTGGTGCTCTCTCTCTCTCTCTCTCTCTTTGTCAACGTTATCTCGCTCTTGTTCTCTCCTGGGTGCAACGAAGAGAGTCTCGGAGTTGGTCCAGAGACCGGAGCCAGAGATGGTGGTCACTGGTCAGAATGGAGAGCCGGCCTCAAGGGTGACGCGGCGGATTCGAAACAAGGGGTTGTTGTACGACCGGACTCGTCCCGCATACGTAACACCGCACTGTACCGCCTTTCCCTTACTCGCGCGCGCCGAGATTTATGGCACGCGCGGCTACACCGACCACGAAGAAGATAAGATTTGGCCGCGATCGAGGGTAACGAGCACTTGCGAGAAGTCTGCTCTTTCTGACAAAGAGTCGTCGGAAGGTGGATCTACGAACGATCTATTGTGGCCGAGCGCGATGTAATTAGAGTGCAATTGGTGTGACCAGAATGTACGTACGATTGAATGCGCGCAATGCTGAGAGTACACAAATTTAAGAAGAATATTCCCTATTATACAACTTATTTATATTTCACAAACTGTTGATATAACTGCTTTAAAAAAAAAAAGACGAATCTATCAACCTATTTCATTGAATCTGTTTGTTAAATTTTTTCTTTTTTTCCGAGAAAAAATTCGTCAGGATATCGACACGTTTTCGAAACAGAGATTTTCTTAATTGTTTAATTCCATCATTTGATAACAAGATGAGATTCAAAGGCTCTTCCTTGAAGAGCCTCTTATCAAGCATTGCTGAAAATGCGCAATCGTGACAGTTACGAGGTGGCGAGGCATATCATCTCGGTAAACTGGTCTAATCCAGGAAGCGAGTCTCAGGGTGCCGTTACGGCTTCTTCATCTTCGTGCGGCCAACTTTCGCGAGAACATTCTCTCGACGGCCTTCAGACCAGTCATTTAGTTATATTAAGGAAAAGTTGTGTGCCGCGATCTCCGAAAGTAAATGCGACGAGTTGGACGGGGAGGATACGGGAGAAAAGAAACTTCCGAGCCTAGGTGAGCCGACCGACGATTAAGAGGAGTAGAAAACTTCTCGCAGACGCTTATGTGTCCTGCGCGAGATAACAAATGTCATCTCTCGGCTATACGCGCTCTCCGCGTCGACAGAATTATGACCGCAAACATGGCGACGGTGTCGTAGACTTCTGCGCGCGATTATTGCGTAAAAATACACGATAGTAGTAAATTTTATTGTTCTGACAGTTTTACTCTCTTATCACACACGTGTCTCTCTCTCAAAAACTATCAAATATTGATTAGTCAGTTGACCGCGATAATTTTTATCAATGTCAAGAAATATGAAAGTAATATTGTTCTAGTTTATTAGCTTTAATAGAGTTTTTAATCAGCAAGTTTTAGTAGAGCTTGTTTTGTTACTAAAATATTTAGATAATTAATGCAAAGAATGAAAACAACGAGGAAACATTGATAGTTATTACAATTAGATTTTAAATATGTAACAAGAGAAACAGTAATTATATAGAAGAAAAACAAACAATTAAGTACAGTAATAAATGTTGATGCATGGGATATATAAATTATCTGTATGGTGTTTATTTTGATATAAAATTAAATTTCTTTTTCAATGACAGAATCGAGTTAGTTTCTACAAGAACGATCTTGTAGAAAAAGTAATTTAAAGATTCCTATATCCCACGGTATTTCACACATTACCCTGGTGCGAAGAGCACAAAAAAATCTCCTAAAAAAGGAAGTGTTGCCGCGCTTTCATGCGCTATTAGCGACGATTATTTTTGTATCTGGTAAACTCAAACATTGAATGTCCAAAAAGAAACGAGAAATGTTTTGAATGCGACGGAATTGTCAAAACAAAACTTTTCAGACGTTTCTTAAAAATAAATCAATTTATGAATTATATTATTCTTATTATTAAATAATTAGTAAGAAACTTTTTGGAAATTCTAAAAACGTAGAAAAAATACAGCAATTATATATAATAGATTTAAAAAGTTAAATTAGAAGGATTGTCGGCAATCTGCTCTCTCTCTCTTTTCATAATGCTAAATTTAAATTTTAAGTCGATTTCCGAACTTTTAAATTTATTTCATTTCTTTCTCTCTCTCTCTCTTGTAAGACAGAATTCATTTTAATTCTATTGGAATAACCTGGATTTAAAAAACTCAAGTTTTTTTTTTATAGAAACAGTTAAATATGTTAAAATTCTTTCTGATTTATATATATTTGATTTTATGCGAACTGTGTTACTATTTTTATAATATGAGTGCAAGAATTGTTTATCTAATCTATCAAGGGAAATAAAACACAATGTTGATTCTGATTAGAAAATTTAGATTTTTAGATTAGGATCTTAATCCTTTATTCAAACTGAAAATAAGTATTCTTTTGAATACTCTGCAAAAAGATATTGTGTGCGAGCAAGTCAAATCGTACAGAACAAGACAAAGATACAATCGTTGAAGTCATGGACGACAATTACTACGAGGGTGATTCGGCGCTATCGAAAATTAACTGCGCTGACTCGGACTAGTGTGATCCCCTGGCAATAGTACATTATTGTACTAGGCTCTAGCACACATGTGGTTAAGTGGACATACGTTAGTCTAGAGCTTTGCATCGTAGATCTTCATTATAATAGTAACTCTGAATTCAGTCGAGTGAAGCAATAAAAAGGAGAAGAGAGAGAGAGAGAGAGAGAGAGAAAGGGAGATAGAGAGAGATCAAATTAAAATTTTTTATCAAAACTCTCTATCGAAATTAAATATATAATTCGCTATACTATGGGAATAAAAATATGTCGCGTATTTTTATAATATGCAAGTCTCTTCGTAAAGTGACAGAGATATTTCGAACGCGCAATGACGCGCGCGGAGTATGTGCGCGTTGAAATTGTATTATAAAAATTCACCCCGCTATTCGTTTCGCCGTAAAATATTCGCCGCTCTGTTTTTAACATCATTGCATATTACGTGAAACACGCTTTGATTTCTGATATTTTAAAAATGTATCAGTATTCACGCGTATGTGTTTGCGTGTGCAGTGTGGTTCTGCTACACAAAATATTTCGTGAAATTAATAGAATACTTGTTTTCTAGTTTTTTATGTTGAAAAATTGTAACTGTGTATATATAACTTGTCGTGGAAATATGCGGCGGTTGTTACCGGGCATCAGTATACTCGACCACGCGTTTTGCATATTTCAGGTAGAATGTCAATTTCGTGAATCAATAGCGAGCATTGCCGCGCCGCGCACCAAGATATTCCAGGTAACAAAAGCAATTTGGACTATTCCCCGTGGCAAATGAGGCGCCTCTGATTAACACACATTGGCTCAATTACACGGGTTAGCCGAGGGAACACGAAATTGCCTGCTATTAACGGTGGCGCGAGGGCGGATAGACATACGAGATATATCAGCTAGATAACACGACGATACGTTGAAAGCCATAGAACGTAATGGGATACTGCGGAACAAAATGTTTCGCTATTTTCTTCCTTTGAGCTAATTTAGGCCGTTCGGTGCGTTTGCGCGTGCAAACCATTCGCGAAAGCGCTGAATTAACAACGAAACGAACAGGCCCGGTGCAAAGTGATTTAAGTTACGACCGTTGCGTTGCGATTAAAAACAAAAACAAAAGAAAAATAAAACATTTTTTATAAAATTAGAGTTGCACATTAGTAATTATTATATATATATCATTATGATATATCAATATATTATTATTATTATATACCATGTTTTCAAAACATGAAAAATAATACGGAATATATTACGCTTTACTGTAATTTTACGTCGTATTGATTGCACTTTACAAAGAGAATTGCGATTC
>QVNW01000450.1:0-44027 GCA_014825475.1 Pseudomyrmex flavicornis | reverse complement strand
CTTCATCTATTTCATTTTTAAGGGATAGATGGACCACAGTGCAGCTTTTTTACACAAAAAAGTACGTAACAATTTTTAAATTGGAACTCTTTGAAAATGTTTCAAATTGATACAACACGTAGAGAAACTTAACAAAATATTTACCTGTTTGAACGTCTCACAATCATAAAGTGGTGAGTTAGAATTTTTCATATCTACTTGATATTAAAGATACAAAATACTCATCTTGTTATTCAAACGCAATTCACATATATCACTTTCCTGTTTGTAAGTACGCATTTAGAAATAAACTCATAAATACACGTTGACATCTAACAAAAAGTTTAGGAAATACGCATACGTGGTCCGTTTCACCCACGCAATCCATCTTATCCTAATTATGCTATTTTCTTATTAAAAAGAAGAATAAAAGAAACAATGCAAAATTCTCTTAAAATAATAAGTAGAAAATACCTGCCAAAGCAGCGAAGTACACTTGTTTCATCTTTTTTCAACAATTATGTCCGCGTGCAAATGGTAAATAAGCAACTTACCTAGAAGAACAATATTGATAGCTTTTTATCTACAACATGCTGCCCAATTGTGAGATAATGACGTCTTATCAGTTCACGATGACACCGCACCGTTTTGATTTTGTAGGTTTTGTCTAATTATATAATTTTTAATTACGTGTATCAATTTTGAGACAAATATAATGTAACTTGCGAATGAATACGTCATATTGTGCTATAGATTCGAAAAACAAGGCAATTCATAAATAGTATGTACGTCAATCGTATCGCAACACTCACGTCACTCCAAGCAATCGTGAAGCGCCACTCGAAAAGAGCGGAACTTCCACACTTTTCGAAATGAAATTATTCACTTCTTTTTTTTCAATAATCAAATCAAATACTTTAATCTCTATCGTAGCTTTTCAATTTTACTAACCCGTACTTATCTCTGGTAAATTCATTGTCGAATTTGTTTGTTCACATCAACATTTGTAAAATTTACAATATAAATTTACCAAATACGTCGCCTGTATGTCAAGCTTGGCACTCTTCTTTGGACTAAAATTTGGCAAACTTCACTTTAAAAATAAGAATTAAATTTTTCACTCTTTTTAATTTTAATTTATTTTCACTCTTTGTCTTAGAGTATATGAATTCACGCTATTGAAGTGAATGTTGAGTACTTCCACATGAAGTAAACTGGTCAGTAGCTCTATGCTTAGAGTAACAATGAGATCGATTTTCACTCCAAAAAATTCAGAAAGATTAGATGTGCAAGTGTTATATTCATGAATATTAATAGCGAGGAACGATGATAACGAGATGCTTTTTTACGAGCGTGATACAAAGCGTTTAATTTGACGTAAAAATTACAATCGCGCATTTCATATACATATTACAGTTCTAGATTACAAAATATATTTGGTAATGCACTACGTTATTATAATATTTGTAGTAAAAATTTATTGTTAAAAGAGTAATTGAAATTGATGAAGACGCGAGGCAAAATTTTGTAAAAAACGTTTTTTGTAAAGATGCTATGCACACATCCGCATTTACATAAGTCTCTCTTACGTGTGAATATATCTCATTTCCTTTCACACAAATTAAATGTTCTTAGGATTATAAGACATTACTTATCACACGAATGATCTCGATGGCTACGTGTGGTATCTTCGATGTGTCACATTCAATATACACAGGTATGTGTTTGTTGCAACAATGAGCATGTAAAATCAAGTTTTTTTCTATTCTAAACGTAATAGCAAGAGCCTTCACATTCATAGGATAAATCTCGCCGCTTATGGTAGATGGTAAAGGAGCCAGACCTACGCCCCGTTCATGATTATATACGTAAATATACCAATAGCAGGTAACCACTCCAGCACGCTGGTGTCGATGTTGTAATATTGCAGAGTGAAATACGTCGCGACCACGGCGGTCGAGCACGCTGAATCGATGGAAGAAATTATCAGAAGCAATTTTCTGCCGTAACGATCGGTGATGAACATGCAGACAATTGCACAGATTAATTGTACAACACCTAGCATCATGGTCAAATATTTACCCTCCAGATTGATGTTTGCTTCATTGAAGATTGCTTCGGCATATAGCATGTGTGCCACTCATTTGTTGAAATATGGATATATAGACATATTTTTTTTATTTTTAATGCTCTAAAAATATAAAAGTTTTATTGATAAAACATCCTGCCGAATGACATGGAAAACATTTTCTGAGATTCTGAGTTGAAATTTTTGTAATTTCTTCAACAATAAAGAAAAAAAAACAAATAAAAACAGTTTATTTAAACAGTTTTTAAAAAATCAAACATTTGCAGTGACAGGCATATAAGAAAATTACTCGTTGTACACTTCGTAAATTAATCAAATCATCGTTAGCAGACGAGAAACCTTGAATATTTCACCTGCGATTACTCGGCACAAATAAAAGTTCCCGAAAACCAGAGTTTTTGGCAACATTTGCATTCATGGATCCTTGGATACGATCTGCCTCTTTGTAAACATCTTCTTTACCTCTTAATTGAACGAGAGACTTTATGGCCCTCATTTTGTTGTTGCGTAGCATTAGATAATATGGCGATTCTGGTACCCAGAGGAAAACGGCTATAAACAAGCATGGGCTCATCAGGGCAAGATTTTTCACTGAGAGAAATGGGCCTATCGCGTACTCGATGGCAATGCCCATTTGTACAGCGACCGTCAGCATGGATATCAAGTTACCGCGAATTTTTGGCGGCGAGATTTCGCCCAGGTACATCGGCGTGACCGTATAAGCAATGCCCAAAGCAAGACCGGATATGATTCTCGATAGATACAGCATCTAAAAAGCAAGTAAGAAATAGAAAAATTACGGCATAGGTAAATAAATATCTCTAACATTGCACATGTCTTAATAATATACAATACACTTTCGTGATGTCTCACACACATAAGTATGTTTGGACACATACTTAAGTGTAATATATGTATTCAAAATACTTGATTATAATTAATAGAAAGAGAGAGAGAGAGAGAGAGAGAGAGAGAGAGAGAGAAAGTGCGAGAAAAGAATATCCTGAAGGACTTAAAAATAAGAATTTAAATGACAGTATAAGCTTCTGAAGCAATTTCAAAGATTTATTTGACGTACCTTAAAAGCCCAGGTCCAACGTTGGTAAAGGTAAAATTCGAGTGTTCAAACGCCTTTAATGTTCGAGTCATCTTTGAGTGCCTTTTTGAGAGTCGAGAATGATCTTTGGCGGAGCAATTGGTTACATCTCAGTATCACATATTTGACACTCGGTGCAACCTGCTCCTTGCTACTGATTTCCTCTGACAATTTATTCGCAACCGACCGTTTAGTCTTTCGAGATCGTTTGCGCAACTTAATTGAGATAAGACTAGAAATAATCTAAATAAAGATCGAAACGTTTCACAAATTTGATTACATACAACTTGCTTACCTTTACTAACATTGGATCTGGGCTTTTAAGCCTCAAATAGATTCTTCACAAGAATTTATAAGTTTTAAAGCACAAAAACATTATTTTATAAAACTATTCTAAAAAAATTAATTACACCACCAAAAAAAGAAGAAATATAAAGTATCATCGTGCAACTATACTTTTTATTAATTAAAAGAAGAATAAGAGTAATTTAAATTTATAAATATCAATGACATAAAAACAAAAATCATTTATAATCTCAAGATTTGCACTCTGATGGGTATTTAAAAAGTTTAATTTAAAAAGTTTAAATTACCCACGGTGACGTTGCATAGAATATCATTAACCAGCCAATTATTGACGGTACAGCTGCGAACAGCATGGTGTTTTTTCGACCGAGAGTATTCTCACAACAAATGCACATATAACGCTGCCAAAAGTTGTGCCGAACGTAAGTAAAGCTGCTATCCAAGAAGCTTCGTCGAAAGTCAAATGCACGGGATAGTCAGCATCTTTGTCCTCTCTCAGTTTCGGTAACGTAGGCCAACCAAAAAATTGGCCGACTGATAGCATGCCAATATTTCCTTGGAGAATTAAAAAACGTTTTATTAAGAATTGCTTCATATTAATACAAATATCTCCTCTTTTTATATAAACAAAATTAACAAATGTAAAAAATATGTGTATACTTTATTTAAACAATTCCGTTTCCGACTTATATAAAAATTTGTTTCGCACGAATCAGTGTGAAGCAAAGATTTATTTATATACATATATGATATATGTTATATTATTATTTACATATATTTTTTTATTTTGATCATGTTATATAAATGTATTCTTACAAATTAGAATTGCATACCTGCTATAGCAGCGAGGTATACTTTCTTCATTATTTTCAATACAATCAACCACCGTGTGCAAACACTAAATGAGCAATTTCAAAGGAAAAAAATGCGATAGGATCTGTCTAGATGTGTTTTTAGATAATGTCACTTTATCAGCTATATTGAGATATTTTTTCATTAATTTGATAATTGTAATTAACATATACATGTAAAATATTTGTACCAAGTGCGATATTAATTTTTTTACAAGTGGCAAAATTTATCATTTTTTGTCTGAATGATGCACGCTACAAGAAAAAATTATTTGCTGGAACATTTATCGCACATTTCAAGTTAAAATAATTTTAAAGATAAAAATGTATTAAGTATAATAAGTATAAAATATATTGAGTATACGTTACTCGATCTCTCTTACAAATATATACAACTACAAAATCTACTCTTTTATCAAGATATTAAAATGTAACAATTTCTTTTACTTAAAACTACTTTCTCACTTCTTCGGCGGCCTGTTCAACTTTTCCTGTATCTGCTGCAGAGTCTTACCTTTAGTTTCAGGTAAGTAGCAAAAGACATATAAAGCGGCGAGAAAACCGCTCGCGGAGAATATCCAAAATGGTACGTGCACGCCGAAATTTTCTTCAAAAACCGAGTATAATATTGTCACGAGAAAGGAAACAACATTGGATATCGCCATCGCCAGCGTAATACCGAAGGCCTTTATGTTCATGGGGTACAGCTCGCCGCCTAAAGTAGATAGTATTGGAGCCAGACCCAAATTGTACATGATCATGTACATGAACACACCAATGACGGGTAACCACACTATCTCACTGGTATCCATGTCGTAGTGTTGCAGAGTGAAGTACATCGCGACTATGGCGGTCGAGCATGCCGAACCGATGGAAGAAATTATCAGGAGCAATTTTCTTCCGCAACAATCAGTGAGGAACATGCAAATGATCGTGCAGCTCGCTTGTAAAGCGCCCAATATCATGGTTAAATATTTGGCTTCCAGATTGCTATTGGTCTTATCAAAGATTTCTTCCGCGTATTGCATTATGGCCTGAATGCCGGTCATTTGTTGAAGCGTGCTCAGACATAACTTAATTGACAAAGCTCTAAAATGTAAGAGGACATATTGATAAATTGTTCTATTTACGGGATACCTTTTGTGTTAATATTATTTCGACATTAAAGAAACAAAGTTAGTAAAAATATGTTCTCTAATAACATTTGAAGATAATTATTCAATACAGACATTTTTCTAATTAATAATAAACACGCGAGTTCCTCAATCGATATATAGAGATAAAACCTTGTTTTGTTTTTAGAAGTTTGTGAGAAATGTGCTTATTAACAAACGATCGATTAAAAGTGAAGATATCTTACTTGCGATTACCCGGCACAGCTAGAATCTCTCGTAAACTAGGTTTGTTAGCTAAATCTGCTTTTACGGATCGCTCGATACTCTCTGCCTCCTTATATACATCTTCTTTACCTCTCAATTGAACGAGAGATTTTATAGCTTTCTGTTTGGCGTCGCGTCGTATTAATTGATACGGTGATTCCGGCACCCAAACGAAAGTGATTATAAACAGGCACGGACCCGTCAGAGACACGAGAGCAAGATTTTTCACCGAGAGAAACGGGCCTATCACGTACTCGATGACAGTGCCTATTTTTGAAGCAACCGTCAACATGGATGTCAAAATACCACGAATTTTCGGCGGCGAAATTTCGCCCAGGTACATTGGCGTAGCTGAATAAGCGATACCCGAAGCTAATCCAGACAAGAATCTCGATATATAAAGTTCCTGGAAAAAAAAAAAAGACAAAAATATGAATGATAAAAAGAATTTCACGCATTATCCAAAATAATCTCAAGACTTGCTTTTTGTACTATAAATTTTAACTTACCCACGGCGATGTCGCATAAGCTATAAGCAACCAGCTGATTATTGATGGTATAGCTGCAAATAACATAGTGCTTTTTCGGCCAATAATATTCACGATAAATGCGCACATAACGCTGCCAAAAATTCCACCCAACATAAGTAAAGCTGCTATCCAAGAAGCTTCCTTGTTAGTTAAATGCACAGAATATTCCGCATCCTTGTCTTGTATCAATTTGGGTAAAGTTGGCGATGCCCAGCCATAAAATTGGCCGATTGACAGCAGACCAATGTTACCTTAAAAGAATTCTTGTTTTTAAAAGATCTATTTATAGAGCACACAAAAATTGTTTTCAATTCCAAGGGTTTTTAAATCTAAGATCTGAAACATTTTTTTTTTTCATGTGTATAATGTGTAATTGTATGTGGGTGAAACAATAAATAAGTAAACAAAATAAATTAGTTAATTAATTGAATGTAAACAAAATAATGAAAGATAATTGTCTTGCGACATTTTTCTAAACAGAATTGTCTACGTACCTGCTACCGCAGCGAGATATACTTTCTTCATTTTTGATCATCTCCATCCGACGAATTCCGCGTGCGAACATTAAATGAGAAAACTCAAAAGAGAATTGTTCGGTAGCGATAGAATCAAATTCGAATGAAATTATTGATGATAGAATCTCTGCTTTAACGAAGCTGAGATAATATCAATTTGTTATCGCCTTTTTGTTTCAAACATTCCAAACTTTTGACAGTCAGTTTTTAACCAACACACACACACATACGCACAAAATACTCGAGAAATACAATATGAATAATCTACAACTTTCTCACATGTAATCTGTGTATAATGACATTATCAATTTCTATGATCACATATTCATCATATAAAAGTCAACAATTTGTTGACGCGTCGTCTTCGTAGATCCTATTGTGAGATATCAACTTTTCAAGACGCACGTGTTGAAAGAGTTTAAGAAGATTTTTGAAGAAATGCATCGGAGTTTTGAATTATCTATATTTATTGTTTTGAAAGTTGCCTCACATATGTGATACTTACGTATTTTATGCTACATATGTGCTGCAGTAATTTTTACTAAAATTTAAATGTTTTCCCATTTTTTCTCATCATATATTACACATAGAAATAATTTTATAAATAACTTTTTCTCATTATGTTTACAGATGATCTCAGATGAGAACATCTTATAAAATAAAAAAAAAAAAAAAACAAAATTACAATTCTAAACAAATGTACGAATAAATCGTAAAATTGCAAAATCATTCTTCATGGCGAGACAATTGTAAAGAACTGAGTTACAATTTTCCGTAAACTCTCGATATGTATAACTCCTGGAAAGCATGGATTAAAAAAAAAAAGATAAAGAAGCTGAAAAACTGAATATTTTCCGACTTTTGCGAAATGTCCTTATTTTTTTGTTTTATAACAGAAATCTGAAATTAGATTTTTTTCCCGATATTATTTGAATATTTTCAGATGACAATCAAATCACATGATTGACCGATAATTTATCTTCCGGAAATATAAGCAGTCTCTAGCTTCAATGCAATTATATCTTATCTAAATCACGTGCTCTAACTTTATCGCGTTAAAAATCCAAAATTCACTTGTGCATATCTCTAGCAATAATCATATAAAAGTGTCCATTATCCACGGCGATGTTGCAAATGCTATCAGCAACCAGCTAATTATTGCTGGCACAGCTGCAAGTAACATGGTGTTTTTCTGCCAATAGTATTTACAATAAAGGCAAAGGTAATGGCACCCATAGTAGCATCAAGCATAAGTAAAGCTGCGACCCACGAACTTACGTCAAATGCACATGATACGCAACATCCTTGTCTTGTGTCAGTTTGAGTAAAGTTGGCGATGCCCAGCCATAAAATTGGCCGATTGAGAGCATACCAAGATTTCCTTATAAAAATAATACGTCTCAATAAACATAAAGTTATTTTTCTTTAAAAAAAATAATATAAATATAAAATAATAATATAAATATTTTAAAAAATAATTTTATATGGAGATTTTATTTGTAAAAGACAGAATTTCATTAAATCAAAGTTGTATACATGTTGTTTTTATCAAATTTCCTTAAGGAAGTCGTCTGGTTTAGAAGATCAAAAAATTGTTTTAAAGGACATTTCAAACTTTAATATGTTAAGATATTTTTTCTGTCAGAGTCAGTTTATATACAATATTACAATAGTTACAGCAATTAGACGACCGCGGCACAAAGAGCGAAATTAGAGAGCAAAAAAAAAACTGTTGACATGTCATTCTTTAGGAACAAATGATGAATTAATTTGAATGTTAACAGCATCTACGGAGCAATTATTATTATCTCGAATGAACCATTAAATTATATTAATATCTCAAAAATTTTCATTTTTGTTGCCACTGTGAAGTTTAAAGCTTAAAATTTGGAACAAACGTTGATTGTCATTTTTCACAATATGATAAAAAAAGACTCCGTTTTCTGAATAAATCATTTGTATTAATATTTGTAAAGCAAAATTATATATAAACACATGTCTAAAAGTTTTAAGAACATATTTCTAAATTTAACTGACGAAAAACTGACCAGACGGTCAGTTTTTATATAAATTCTAATGTATAAATATATGTGTGTGTGTGTGTGTGTGCGCGCGCGCGCGCACAACACATGAAAAAAATATTATCTAAACAAGCAATTAAAATTGCATACAGCAGCGAGATATACTTTTTTCAACACAATCAAATAAGTAAACATTAAATGAGCGACTTCAAAGTGCAAAATATGATAATAGAATCTGTTTAGATGTGTTTTAGATAATGGTATCTTATCAGTTTCATTTAAATTGATTCACAATTTTGCATTAATTTGATGTTTATTGATATAAATGACGTGTGAGTTTAGTGAGTGTAATTAATTATTATCCAGCTGTAAATAATTCACGCGAAGTCACGTGAAAAACATGTACGTAGCATATATATTTCATTAAAGAAGTCACACACAGAAGCTCTCAAATTTTAGATTAAAATCTTGACTGTTTGTATTATCAAAAAAGCTCATATCTGAATGAATTATCAAAAATTTATCAGGATGAGAATCGAATTCCAATAAAAAAAAAATAAACAGCCAGAATGAGAGAACATAAATAATACAATTACATCGTGATGGATTTTAATAAGCAAATTTATTTTAGTTTTAATACCAGAAGATTATAATAATAATCCAGAGTGAAACATTGCACGCAATTAATACTAGTTGACATTGACAATAAATAAAACATTCCAAATATATACTTTAATTATTTCAATATGTATATTTAACATCAACCATAATTGCTATAAGAGTAATAGTTTTAAGCTGTACACAAATATATATATATATATATATATATATATATATACATATATATATACATATATATGTATACACACACATACATATATATATAAGCTCGGATCATAAATCAAACTCAATCTTCTCTCCGCATATTCGTTTCGATGGAAACACCGAGCTAAAAACAAAAGTTAATGTTAATCTGACGGAGAGTATAAAGGTATCACAGATCTCGAAGTTGTTTTTTTTTTTTAGTTTACATATTGCACGCGCGTACGCAATATTACCTATCATTAAAATATACTACTTCTTTTTATAATATCAGCAGATTGGTTTCCTTTTTTTTTTTTTTTTAATTTTGAATCGCGATATTTTTCCACGATTCTTAATCGGAACATCGATATCAGACACGCGTCGTTCGCCTGTTGTTTAAAAAAATAGATTCTTCGCTAAACAAAACAAAACTATTATTAATATCAGAGATGAGTATGGGGAACGAAATTGTGTCGCATCAATAAATAAAAGCTCAATGTGGCACGTTTTTCAGACAAAGATCCCTCCTGACCGCAAGAAGACGCATACGCTTGTACATACGTATATGTTATTCAATTATATTACATTTAAAATTTATAACTTACGTCTGTAAAGTATATTTATTAAAATCGTAAGCAAACGCAAACATAAAAAATCGTAACGTTAAATCGGATATAGCGTTCCTTGTACTTATTAAATACTGTTTTGTATGATAAAATAACTACAACGCATATACAAAAAAAAGTCCACAGCCGATTAAGTTGTTTTTTTTTATGTTTCTTAATATTTTCTTAACAACATTTTAGTCGCGATAACTTTACACACATACATACACGTAAACATTCCTCGATAACGTTGTTTCAACAAAATTCTGTAAAATTCACAACAAAGCATCGTAAAATCTGCGAGTTTGCGCCAGGGTATCAATTTTTGAGTTAACGCAACGTTTGTTACAATGACAGATAATCTCTCTCTCTCTTTCATTACTCCAACAACGTACTGTATTACTTAACTAAGCCGATTGCTCAATTGTCAAGAAGAATTTACTTTTGTCATTCGTGTACAAAGTTTGTTTCCAATATCCTATCGAGATACAAAAATCATTTACTTTTAAGAAACATACAAATATTGAAGAAAGCTTTTCTATTTTTTATGTCGATAAAATTTTGTAATACTTTGTGAAAGAAGAGAGATAGAGTGCACTTTTTGCAAATTTTGCGTATACATTTGAGAAATGCGCTTTGAAACAATAATCCTATCAAAACAATTTAGAAATATTCCAGATTAATTAAAAAGTTACAACATTATTTTGGTTATTCAAAAAAAAAAAGAATCTAAAGCTTTTATTTAAAATTATCTCAATTTAAAATTAATTTTAATGATATACATTTGCCTTCTAAAATAAACAGCTGTTTTATAACAAATATATCTTTCAGACTTGTATATGTCGCTAAATAAATAAGTATATATATGTTATAAATATATATATCTGTACATATGTACCAAAACCGATGTAGGGAGCACTCTATGAGCAAAATAAAAATTTTACTTAAGTCGGAAATATCAAATGTACATCGCCGAGGTAAAATAAAAAGTTAACACTTAAGAGAACATAATTTAATAGCAGTTAACATGAGGTCTTATAAAAGTAATGTAACGAGGACAAAGCTTACAAATGTTTTGAATACGTTATACTTTTCAGTAACATTTTGTATGTATGTGCGTGCGCGTGCGTGTGTGTGTGTAAAGCACTAAATTTAAAACACACTGAACACAATACAATATTAACAATTAAAACCGTTGTTGTTTTACGCACTTTTTTTCATATACGTACACTAAAATAATGCTCTTGCACACACGTTACTAGCTCTAGAATTACTCAACACATTTTCTATCGGATGCTTTCTGTTTTTGGGAGTTTGAATTGTTGTATTAGTAAGAGTATTGTACAAGTGCCTAATTAGAAGTACAATACGTATCGTTCGATACGAGCTTCTATAACGAATCGTCTTTACTTTTCCTCCTGTTCCTGACGTACCGCAGAAGATAAAGTCCTGCTATAAAATTGACAGGTTTACGACTCTATCTGACTCTTTTGTTTATTATCTTGTTTTCTGAATTTTATCATATATATATATATATATATATATATGGAACATATTGAATATCTCTAGATCTAGCACATGTGAAAGCATCAATCGTCTCTGTACATGAACGTACTCTCTGTGTGATTATTAGTAATACATTCATTTATACATTATATATATATACACACATATAAATTCATTTTACATGAAATCGAATTCTGTTTATTTCGCGCTATTTTGTATATAGTTAATGTAATCACCTTTTGCAATACTGTAACTATATCGTCGAGTACAGTCCGTGTGATGTGCAGTCCTTCTTCTTCGCAAATGTAACAGGTAAAACTAATGTCAGTTTTTATAGAAAAACTTTCCCATAGCAATGTGATATGATGCAAAATCATACGACGCATCCTTTAGCGATTCACGCGCAACAACTGTGTCGACATTTTCTTTAACTAACACACATAAAATATCGAGACACAAATGTAGAATGTATTCTTCAAGGTGGCGGAGGAGGGAACTTGTGAAACGCTGTTCGCGCGATACATTCACTCGTCGCTTAAAAAAGAAAGCGATTTGCTGGAACATCAATCGCACCGCGGCAGCTGCTAGGTGGTGGATTATCATCGTCGGAATTGTTATGCTGCTTGAGCGTTTTTGTCGGAAGTTGGCTGCGGTGCGATGAAATTGCTCGACGTCTTAGCTCCTCTATGTAATCTGTAGTATCATTTGCTATTAATTCTTGCAGTCGTTTACTCAGAGTCGACAATTCGGGTTTATCGTCTTCGTAGATTCCATCGTGGGCGCTTGATTTTTCATAAAACAATATGTAAGGCGTATCGGGAGGTTTCAAGCTCTTGAAATCCTCAAACGTGGTCTGAGTTACAAAACTGTCGTTGAATTTGTACCAATTTTGTTTAGAATCACAGGCATACGTGAAGTAGTGTCCGTAATCCATACTGTATCCGGAATGCACCACGGCGGCATACAGATTATACGTCTCGGCTACGGTACACGGTTCCGCCGACACCGGCAACTGTATGCTATCGTTATATACCACTTTGTGCCGAAGTTTTGCCCTTAATCGAGTATCAAAGTCGTACCGAAAGTGTTTTAACGTCAGAATCAAATAGGCAGGTGCCTGCAGAATGGTGATGATTCTCTGGGCGTCGCACAATTTCGTACACTTGTCGCATCGATACTTATTCTCTCCCGTTAACTTTTCTGGCGTGAGATAATAGTTAATGAGATCCTGAACGGAGACTTCTTGATTTTCCTGTATCTCCTCGGGAAAGCACAACTGCAAGTCGCGAAATTTGTCCGTATTGCGAGAACTTGTGTCACATTGTGTGCATTGGTAAGTGATTTGACACTCTCCGCCCAACACTCTGTGAACAAGAGATGTGTATGTACTTGTTTCTTCACCTCCTACAGACTGTATACCGCTATCGGTTGAATCCGAGTGAGAATCACTGAGTCGTTGTCCTAGCTCTTCCCCTGTTACAACATATTTAAGACACTACAGTCAAATATAATATATACAATCAAATATAGTATGCATTATGTATACGTATAGATAAAAGAATCATTTCATACACAAGAATGTACGCGCGTACATCTTTTAATTGTAATCAAACTTTGCGCTTATTACCTCGTGTGAAATCAGCCAGTGACTGTGTTTTTCGTTGCAACGCTAAGCCTTCCGTTAAGTCTTCTTCAGTTGTCCAACGTTTGATAATAGCTTTTTCTGGCTCCATTGATAATGTTACATCATCTTCCTGCTTTTCACTTTTACACTTAAGAGCGGACGCATTGTCATTTCCCCCACAGTTGGTATTAGCAGATTTTTCTTGCTCGTGCAAGAGATCAAGGAGATGACTGTATAAAACAATATTTTATTAATTGCAATTGAAAGTTTATGTAGAAACATTATAAACATATGTAAATTGTATCATTTGAATATTTAGTGATAAATGAATACTGTTGTGAAAAGAGAGAGATAACAGAGTAATTATAATTATAAACAAAAACTTTTAAGAAAAGGGAAGCAATATACTAACCAGAGAAATTCTGAGCTATCCTGCTGTTGTCCAGGCAAAAAATATGTAGGTCTTGATGCTCGCAATACTTCGGTAGGTGCCAAACATATTCTCTTGGAATATAATAACAATGCAAATAAATTCTGAAGCTTTTCTAACAAGGGTGTTCTCCCCGTCTCTGGACGATAACTCAATACTTCTTGGCAAAATTGCCTAGTCATCAATAAAGCTTGTAACACACTGTTCATATAACATGTATTGCCAAGATTAGACAGGCCAACTTTTCCAGATAATGGTCTTTCTGGCTCTAAAATTGGTTCACATTCTTTAGTTTCATCTATCCATACCGATTCCTTATAAATTTCTCTAACATTTTGCGGTCTTGGTAACACAGGAAAAGTATAATTTTCCATATTTCCACATACTGATACACATGAAAATCTTTTGCTATATACTTTCATAATGTCAACTAAATTTTGTATGCAATCTTTACTGGATTCAGAATCTTCCTGCATCAGATCCTTTATCAATTTTGGAATTCTTTTAGCTATATTCTGAACAACAGACACCGAGCTTTGTCTCTTTAAAATGTAGAATATAATATTGGAAGCATTCTGACGAATTACAGGTACCATCAATACACTGCACATTAATGTTAATATGTCCACCGAGGATTCTGTGAGTTCGAGAAGAGTGCAGTACTTGCGCTGTTTCTCCAATCCTCGTATAAACTCCATTATCCAAACACTCAGACGATCACCTGTCCATTTGGGAAGCCAATTGCACAAAACTTTTAAAGCCTGTACCAATTCGCGATCCGAATCCGTTTGAGATAGAATCCAGTCGACTGCCTGTGGAATAACAGACGATTCTACCAGCTGCAATATAGCAGCGAGTCCTGGACCTGGTTCAGGTTTTCTGTTTGTATCCGATATGATATTGTACAGAGTCTGAAGACAAGTAAACATCAAACTGTCGCGTTCTCCGTTTTTTGTGTTCGAGCAGAGTATTTTGAGAAAATTCTGAATCTTGGTGGTGTTGTCGTAAAACTCTTGAATTTTCTTCGAGTCCAAGGGCATTTGAAAGGAAGACAAGCTTGTGACTACGGCTTCGCAGAGTTTCGTGTAATTCGCCGATCTAGGCAAATACACTCTGTGATCCGTCAAAATATTCAAAATTTCGGTCAGCTGCGACATGTCCCGAATATCCGCATTCTGAAGCAGGGTAGCGACATCGTTGGAAATCGGGTTGATGTTGAAACGCTTCTCTTCTATGTACGGTGACATCCACGCCATGATTTTCGGTAATTCGGACACGTTCAGCACCTGATTCCTCAGAATACCTCTAAGCACGTCCTCGCAATCGATCAGTCGGGTTAGCTCGCGATTGTCTTGCAGATTCTGCAACATCGTCCACCCCTCGCTGACAGCCGCGTCGTTTCCAGACACTATTAATTTCAAACATCGTTCAATATTGTTCCTCAACATGTGTTCGGTACCCATTCTGTCAGTCGGGCGCGCGCACGAATTTCGTCGTAATTTTTATCCCTTAAGTTTTAGAATTGACGACGAAGTCGTTCACCCATTAACCTGCGACGAAGACCCTCGCAAAAATCAAAATGCTCTCATGATGATAAGAAGAATGAAGAAGAAAAAAAAGGAGAGAGGAAGTGCAGTGTCATAAATCACATGTTACTCGAGACAATCGCATCGAAGGACGCGGCGAAGACATCGGAAGATCACGTCTGTGCCGTGAATTCTCACACGACACACTTCGTGAGTTTTGAGAAGGATCTAATAAATTTCCAAGAAAACCCTATATAATTTACTATGGAGTAACCAATCAACAACGCGTTGAATCCGATGATATTCCGGGCACCGGCAGCGCTGTGAATCATTTAATACTCGCTCGTTAAGTGAATTCTCTCGATTGGCCGAATTCTTTTGTAATTTGTTCAAACTTCAAAATGACGCACTAATCAGAGCGGGGGATCACGCTTTTATGCAATATGGTCGCCGCCCGCGTGAATTATTTTCTAGAGACACGACGATTCGTTACGTTGGCGACGCCGCGAGTCGTAGTTTCGAGTTCGAGTCTCGGTTCGGACATGGAGCGCGAGAGAATAGCGGCCAAGAATAGCAAAGAGACACGCGAGTCTATCACGTTCCGCAAATGAGTGCCTGGCAGAGGAGGTGTTCGACTGAACGCGACCGAACCTGCGACCGCTCCCTCCGGTAGCCCGTCACGGCGAGATTGGCAATAACAGTCGGGACGGGAACGCGATTCGCTTTCATATATGGAACAGACTCGCGGGAAACGCCTGTTTCACGTGCCGAAGAATCGCGCGTAGTGAAAACGCGCGATTAGCGAATGCGTGTGGTGCGTGCGTGTGCGTGTTTTGCACCGTATATCGTGCGTGTATGTAGTGCAGTCGTCGTGTAAGAGCGAGGTGGAAGAGCATCGCGAAGAGAATCGCAACGGTGAAGAACGAAGAAAAGAGAGAGAGAGAGAGAGAAAGAGAGATAGACGAAGATAGCGGGTGGGAACGAGAGAGATAGTCGGACGGGCGAGTGAGAGCGAGTGAATGAGTGAGTGACCGAGTGTGTGTCATCCTCGTCGTCGTCCTCGTCGTCGTCCTCGTCGTCTACGTTCAGTGGTGAGAGCGCGTTCATTTGCATGTGTGCGCGGCCGCGCGCGTGTGCCAAAGCAAGAAGAAGGAAAGAAGCCCGCGACAAGACGAGTGATTATAGGAGCTGCTCGTCCCCGCCGCTGTCCGTTTGAGAGAAGGAGAAGAGACGAGCGCCGTGAGCGCGTCGTGCTTTTTTCTCTCCGTCGCCCGCTACCGCCGCCGACGCCGACGCCGCCGTCGTCGTCGTCGTCGCCGCCGCCACCGGGGCAATGTCTCTCGAGACACGTTCGAGCTCGGCCCTGTTCAAGCGAGCCGAACAGCTCAAACGTTGGGAACAGTCCGAGACGAATCGCGAGCCCGCGCAACCGCGCCAAGTTGCACGCAAAATCAAGTTCTCCGCCGACTGCGTCTTCCTGGCGGCGTGCGCGGCCAGTGACAAGGAAGAGGTCGTGCGTCTGCTACAGAAAGGAGCGGACATCAACACCGGGAACGTCGACGGCCTAACCGCCTTGCATCAGGTAAGTTTCGGTCGCGACGCTCTTTCCGCGATCGAAACCCTCTTCAGGTCTTGCAAACCTGCTGTCTTTGACAGCTCTCGATTCTCTCGCGGATGCATTCTGTGTTTTCTTTCTCTTTCTATCGGGAACGTAATTTTCTGCAAGATGGCTGCTTGCGAACCCCAGCTGTCTAATTTTGAGTGACTGTTTCACGGAAACTCGTCCTTATATTCCTTACATATCAATAAGACCGTTAATGAGAAGGTTTTAGCGAAAGCACGAACTTAAATGTTGGACCACGTCGGTCTCTGCACTTCGGTATAATAATTGCGTGTTCAGAGAACGTCTCTCTTCTTAAGACCCGAAACACGTAACCACTACCGAGCACGAACGGCGTCTGCTTTTAACCGTTAATTACTGTTTACTGTTTAACTGTAATTACTGTGTATATCAGAAAAAAAAGCTATTTTAAGCAATAATATTATGTTTGCCCGACGAAGATGCTAACATCACCGCAAGATGTCTTAATATCTTTGTCGGCTGTCAATTATAATTTAAAAACGTCCATATAATTATAGAATATATATATATATATATACATCTCGAAAAGTTTGATCTGTCTTCTTCTTGATTTTTTGATCTCTAGTTGTCGGTCTAATCTGTAATTGTTATCTTAAAATTGCAATAGCATATAATAATATTGTGTAAACATGCGAATATCATCAATTTGTTCACACAAAATTGTTGCTTAAAAAGAAATTTTATGTCCTACTGCAATATAAATAAGTATCATACACAGATTATATACTAAATGATGGAATCTCAGACAAATGTGTCACATATATTTTCTAAAAGAAAAACTTATCATAGTTCAGAGGAGATAAGAAACCTTAGTTGCTTCTAAATATTTCCACTTAGATTATATGTATGTATATCTCATAAGAATTCTTGAAAAGTCCTATGTATACATATGTATGTATAAAATTCCTTTTTCTTAAAAAAAAAAAAAAATAGCATGTTAACAGTTCTAACATTTTATAATTTTACACTTTATATGTGTTTCATAAGTTTTATTATATATGTGTGTTGCTCATGATATGTTTTTAATTTGTGTTTTGATGAAATGTTGGAATATGAAATAATTGCTGAGCCCAACATATTTTATTTTTGTGATTTTTATGCATGCGTACAATCTTTGTGTGTAATAAAAAAAATAATTGTAATGTACAATCTAGTTTATCAAATAATTACTACATATGATTACTTATAATTAATGAGAGAGAGAGAGAAAGAGGGAGAGAAGGAGAGATTCTTAATTTGAATTATCGTAGCACTCCTGTTTTAGTTTGCAATAATTGTTATAAAGTGCTGATTAGCAAAATCATTTTTTTAGATATTAAATTTATTTTACTTTAATATTCTAGAGAAGCTTTAGATGGTAAAAAATTCAAATATAATAAAAAAAAAAAAAAAGAAATTACAAGGTATTAAATATGAAAGTACTATTTTATTGTTATAATTAAAAAATTTAAGTGTATAATAAAATCTTTAAGATCTGAATTGACAATATCACTGAATAATAATTTTTGTATCTGATTTTACTGTAAAAAAGAAATTATTTTTATATCTTTATTTCCTAAAACAATTTTTTTTAATTTAAATTTCTTATATACGACTATGATATATTTCTAAGATACAATACATTGCATAAGGTCAGTTTGTTGTCACATTGACAGAGCGATATTTTTTCGCAAGTTGTAAGCGTTTATAAGCAACCTATTTCTGGATATTTCTAAAAGCTGGCGCAACTGGGCAATCCGGGACACCTTGCATATATATGTGCCGTAACGGTTATTGCAGTATCTAAGTAATTAATGAGGATACATTAATAAGATGGTTGGCACGCTAAAATTCCTGATGCGGAAAAAAAAAATAATTATATTACTATTAAGCTAGAGAGAAAATTCTTTCTTAAATAAATAAATTTTGCCGACCGTATCTTTTTTTCTAATTAAAATAGTAATACATAAATTGTGTTCGAATTTGTACAATTGCAAGAAAAGAAAAAAGTACATTTGATACAGTAAAGTATTTGATTGTAATTTTGTTTGCTTTTAACTAAGTTATTTTCATGCTTAATTGCTAATTAAATTGATTAACAAACGAAAACGAGATAAAACAGTTAAAAATTGTTTATCACAACAATGTGTTTTTTATGGTAAAATAATGATGCAGAGAATTAACCAAGTTCTATTAGGATAGAATAATATTTTCCATAACGATAAACGATATATGTATATTATATATATGTATATATGGATGTTATTTAAGTAAGGAGGAAGTTAAGGCATTTCATGGATTTGCGAAAATAGAATGTGAAAATACATCAGGCATCAAATGCTATTTATAGTTCTCTGTTAGAAGTCACAGGCTGCAGCATCTGTGTTCAGTTTAAATCCTCTGTGTCTAGCAATGTTGTAATATGTACCTAAATTTTTTTGCATTGACAGTGCCGAAATCAAAGAAAGTTGCAATTACATTTGAACGACGATAAAAAAAATAGTTCGTACTCGTATCGTAAACTTAATTTGTACATAAAAATGATTAATTTCTGTAGTTTAAAATTCTGTGATTTTTAAAAAAATCTTATAATTAAATAAATTTATTTTATTCCTACATTGTGTACTTATTCCCTTGTATATAGAAAATCGGGAAAATAATCCTTTAAGTTTTTTTAAATTTTATATAATTTGAATTAATTATGTATTTCTCATACACAATATTTCATTATTCATTCAATATTTCGTTAGACAAAAGTTTTTAGGTTGCGTTTAAAGTTTTCCGGAAATTATTGCTCGAAAATCTAACAGCATATTTTATAACACAACGTCAATTCAAATCTTGGATTGCGACCAGACTGAGCAAAATCGGCGGTTCCGATGCCGAGACCTCGAAATACATCTTGCCAATCGTGTATGCTTTTCAGTTCTCTCGTTTAATACATATTCTCGTGTATTTAAACATAATTAGCATGTAAAATTGAATTTTTTTTCATGTTATATTTTTTACGTTATATTATGAGATAATTGTTTTATAACAGGCTTGCATCGATGATGACTTGGATATGGTTGAATTTTTGGTGGAACAAGGAGCAGATATCAATCGAGGAGACAACGAAGGATGGACTCCCTTACATGCCACAGCGTCTTGCGGATTTATATCTATTGCCAAGTTAGTGTTGTTTCTACACAATGTAGAAATATATCTTAATTTTATGTAAAGTATGAAACACGCATTTTTTTCTCATATTTCATTGAAATAAAAATTATATAAATATCGTTACAGATACTTAATAGAACAAGGATGTAATCTGGCAGCAGTTAATAATGACGGTGAACTGGCGCTGGATATCGCGGAAAGCGATGAGATGGAAGATATGCTTCAACAGCATATAAATAAAGCAGGTTTGTACATGCATAATGTATAATCGCAATATATCAATATTAAAATTGCGTTTTAAATACACTTAAATTTGTTAAATAAAAACTTGTAGATTTTTTTTCTTCAATCAGATTAATATTATAAAACATAAGATACAGTAGAAAAAAAGAAAATAAATTGTATATCAATTATAAAAGACATCTTTTTGCAGGCATCGATTGTGATCAAGCTAGAAGTGAGGAAGAACGATCAATGCTGAATGATGCGAAAGCTTGGCGATCAGGTGCACCAGGCAAAGATTCCATACACCCCAGATCAGGAGCCACTGCGCTCCATGTTGCCGCTGCCAAAGGCTACATCAAAGTCATGCAGTAAGATACATATAAATTTAATTAAGAATAAAATTATCTAATGCACAATGTTAGATAAAAAGTGTACTGAAAGAAATTCTAATCTCTTACACGTACTGTGTATATACTAGAATTATTTAAAAACTCAACTGTTTTTTTTTTTTTAAATGCTAGATGAGGTTTGTTTTTATTGAACTTGTTTAATACTTCTGTGCAGCATATTACTACAAGCTCGATGCAATGTTGATGCACAGGACTTTGATGGATGGACACCTTTGCATGGTGCAGCACATTGGGGCCAGTTGGAAGCTTGCAAACTTCTTGTTGAGAACGGCTGTGATATGGATATAAAAAATTATGCCGTAAGAAAATAAACGTTTATAATGATTTTATATAGTGGCCGACTAAACTCACATCAGATCGTTTTAACTTGATCCGGATTCAATCCAAACTGTTTAATAATAAATATAATTATCTCACTGTTTAGGGACAAACTGCTTTTGATGTTGCTGATGCAGACATTCTTAAATCTCTCGAAGATTTGAAGGAGCAACAAGCACTTATAGTGAAAGAAAATCCGCAGACAAATAATAACAAAAAGCAATCGTCTATACCAAAGAAACGGTGCGCAACAAGACAAACTTGTACAATAGAATGTAAGAAAACACACATTAACGTTACTCTGATATATTTTTAAATACTACAGTGTCTCAACAAGCGCTGATAATGCATTAGCGGCACAAGAATCCGTAGAGATCTTTGAGGAAGAAACGCCAAATAAAGTCAAGAAGGTTGAATTAGAGATTCAATCTGATAAAGAAGATTCCAGCACTAGTACAAACAGCGATGTTGGTAAGTTTTTGTTTGCATCACAATCTCATGATATTGATCTAATCCGCACGTTTAGGATTTATTTTCAAAGAAATAATTTATATTAATACGAAATAACTATCTACTCTGCAACTTCCATGTCTATCTCTTTTATGTAAAGAAAAATTAAAAAAAAAGAAAAAAAAAATTACGTTTTGCAAATTTAGGTTTTTTGTCTCACAAATTTGTAACCTCTATTTATGCAGTTTTGTGAATCTAATTTTTTGATTGTTAACTGTAATCTGTATTTCTTATAACATTGCTGCATGGACAGAAGCAACACGTGAAACACACATGGAAGAGAGTGATGGTGAAGGTGAATCTGAGACTAGCTCAGAATCACACTCTTCCACTTTCTCCAATCAATCTGATAAGTCTAACCACGCAACATGTCT
Source organism: Pseudomyrmex flavicornis (assembly GCA_014825475.1). Taxonomy (NCBI): domain Eukaryota; kingdom Metazoa; phylum Arthropoda; class Insecta; order Hymenoptera; family Formicidae; genus Pseudomyrmex; species Pseudomyrmex flavicornis. The sequence goes on along the minus strand of QVNW01000450.1, from coordinate 22,149 downwards.
TACAGATGATGGTAAGTTTGATCTGTAAGACTACTTTTTTTCTTTTTTTTTTTTTTTAATGATGCGGATTATTGCTTTTATTAATTATTGCATGTATTATTTAATATAGATAGATTTTAAATCACTATATATTCAAATAAGATTTCCACTGAATTGTTTAGTTTGCCTTGTGTATACAGAGAATCAAATTTTATATACATATATTTTTATACTAATGCAATGTAGTATTTTATAATTTTTATAATTTAATAATTTTTAATAAATTATTTTGCAGAAAAGAAAAATAGAGTAAACAAAGATGAAAATGCATCACCCTATAGTCCATTATCTCCAATCGAAACTAATAAAGTTCCTAATCAGGTAAAGTATCTAAACAACAAATTATTTTTAACGGTTATATTATCTTAACGTTTTTTCCGTTTTCGATTAATTTTTTGATTTCTTTTTTCAAGGCTCCAGTATTGCCTCCAAAACAACAGACTGATAATAATGAAGAAGGAGTCGTACCATCTTGGAGACGTTCAGGTTCCTTTCGAAATAGAGTGCAAAGTACTGAAATTACTAATTCTTCACCTACAAGTATGTTTATCTCAGATATTTCAGCTATATCTTCCGCAAGTTCAGGTGGAATCTTTAATGAAATTATGCTTGTTTACAATTATTCCAGAACTTGAGGATAAGGATAACAATATTAAATTACCGACAACACCAAACAAAGTCAGTGCGGAGCCCGATGTGGTACTAAGAAGAACACATAGTTTTGAAACAGATGAGAAGTAAGTTCTTGTGCTTCGGACGCCTTATACATCATATTTTTAATCATATTATAAATTCACAACGCTTTATATTTTTAGTAATATTTTCTTTTTTTTTTTTATTTGCTATTGATATTAGCAGGTATACATAGTGCTATTAACAGCGCTTTTATTTTAACTAAGAATATTTTATATCGTACACTCTTTTGCTGTTTATGTGTTCGCATCAAATTGCGAAGTCTTAGTGTTTCACATAATCGTATATGTCCCTATACTATAATGATAATTAGTGTAGAGATATGCATGGCACGGTGATGCATGTGATGCAGGTTTTATAGGCAGTACTTGGCATTGCGTGCCCGCATCAAGGCGTTCTCGTGCCCTACCCTTCATCGCTGCAATGCAGCTACTCCTACTCATACCAATGCTACGACTCGCTCTGCATCTCTACGCGAAACACACAGGTACATGCCGCATGTCTAATCTCAAAGTTACAACTTTTGTTTGTACAATATAAACGATTTTGTTAATATTATTCATTGAGGTAATTCTTATTCAGCTCAATGTGAAAACTTTGCATATATTACATATAGAATGTTGCATTATTGTTCGCATTATTTAAGAGTAAAAATGAGACTTGAGGAAAATTTCTTTTGTAAATTTTATATTGTACATTTTATATGGGCTTTTAATGTGGCTTATGTGCTATTATTTCATCCTAGCTTAAAACTTTAAGGTGCTTTAATTTAAAACCAACAATGATGCTTTAATCACATATTACAGTATTAACCGTTAACACTTTTTAACAATTTATAAAAACTTATTTATCTTGAGAAATACCTTTTTTTTTTTTATATTACACTTACCCTTCTTTATCATGATTAAATAATTGAGAAAAACACAAAACAAATATTTTTGCAGTTTTAAAGAGTTACAGTCTCAAAAATTTTATTTGCAGCGCTATGATAAGATTGACGCAAAAGTATTTTTATCCTTAAATTTTAGTTTCTTTAGCAATATAATTTTGAAAAAGTTCTTATTTTTGAATTTATTTATTATCTTATTTTTAAACTTATATATTACAGTTGTATAATTGCTGTACATATATATGTGAGCTTTACATAGTATACTAGATCGGCGATTAAAATATATTTTCGACAGTTTATATATTGTTTCTTTTTTTTAATTATTTATTTTATTCTTACTGTAGAAAGAAAGACGTGAAATTAAATTTGGAATTGTCAAGACTGCCACAAGGAAGCAACACACTTTCACCAACATCCGCATGTAAAACATTGGCCTCGAGTTTAGTGTCATCCATCACAACAACTACCACTGCCACTACAACAACAAGTCCTATTCCAGTTAATCAAATTCGCAGGTAAATAATTTTTTTTATACTAGGAATATATATGAAACACACACCTACACAGAGAGTTATTACAAAGTATATTTCTAATTCTCTAAATACATATCAAAAATTTTATTTTATAAATGACATCTAATTTAGGTTTGAGAAAGTTGGAAGTGGATTGCAGTATTTCAGTGTGCGCGCGTTATGTATTTTTATAAAATATGTAAAATATATTGATCACATTTAAATTCTCTTCTCTCTACGTTTCCACAAATTCATAATTTAAGAAAAGTCGAGCCATCCTCTTACTTTATGAATATTAGGTTTTTAAATAAGACATAACTTTGTACTCTTTAAAGTGCTCAAAATACGTTTTAGTTTAATGTTATGATAAATTACGTATTCGTTTTTAATGATACACAAATACACAGATATTCTTTTAAGACATGAGACTTATACAACACTTTTACAACATCAGAATACATTATTACATTGGCATAATTGACATCTGTGTATTTATATTTGTGTATTGTGCATTATAATATTAATATGGCTGGGGGTAGTGTTCAACCAGTGGAAGCTGCATCTACAGTTGTATCGAATGCAAATAATGCAGTAGCAACTGCTCCTGGAACTCCCACTACACCAGGAGGGAGCAAACTAAGTCCAGGAAATATCTTCAAGAATTTCTTCAAGTGGGTACTCACTACTCCGAAGATATTCCCAAAATATTGTGACATTTTTGCATATATCCTTTCAGATGTTTATGTATAACTTACGTTGATTTGCTGGCAATAGCATGGAAGTTTGCTTTTGCAGTGTGATTATTCTATATATATATATATATATATTTGAATTTATACGATAATTCACAAAGTAACTACACATCCAAATTCACCAGTCAACAAATGAATACACTATCACACATAAATGCACTTTGCCCGATTTTTATACTTGTTGAACATGTAATTCTATAAAAACGCACTGTGATACATGCGATATAATTTGATCCACTGCAACAAATGTCTGTTGATATTCTGTGAAAATTGTTTTATCAGAACATTATGAGTATTACACACCTTTATTTGATTTTGGGAGTTGAAAATTAATACAATATTTTACTACAGGGAAAAATATTACTCGTACATAATAATGACACCATTACACCAAATATGTACATTTGAAACAAAGAGGATGTATTAATTATTTTTTACAGGGATACATATACTCCTACTATGTTTTATGTGAAAGATCTCTAAATATATTGCTTTACAAATTGTGTTGAAAACATAATGCTTACTAAGTTTGTTTTTTATTGCACAGATAAAAGCAATCTGAAAATATTGTATATGTTTTGTTGCAACTTATAAAATCTGACATTTTCTATCTCGTGTATTGTATATGTGTGTAGATCCTTTGTTCCGCCGGTGCGCGACGAGGAAAGTGAAACTCAAAGAAAAGCTCATGCAAAGAGAGTAAGAGAAACAAGAAGATCTACTCAAGGCGTAACGTTGGATGAGATCAAGAGCGCAGAACAATTAGTGAAGAAGAAACAGCAAAATAACGAGTCGCCAACAATGACACCGTCCACACAGGTAGATCAAACAATCATATTATTGTCGCCGAAAATTGCTTTATTGTGTGATTATATAAATTACTAACTTCCCGAAAGAATACTTTTAAATGATATGTCAAAACACTATACACAATATTAATAATTGGATATAATAAATTTTATATAACAATCTAACTGAAATTAAATGGCTTTGATGAGATACTTATGTTTTACTTATTAAAACATACTAGTTTATTTTTTATTACATTTTTTTTATACATGTTGTATTGGCAACGAATTTGTTCATATTTTTTTTTAAAATAATCCAGCCCACAACTACTGTCAGCAATACAGCTTCGATCACAGCTACGATAACAACCGCTACTTCCACTACTGTGACTACTGCAAATAAAGTTACGGAAGAATCTAATTTACCTGAGAGACGACCGTCTTGGAGGTTAAGGGTAGACAATGGAAGCAAGGTCTGTGCTTATAAAAAGCATTATTTATCTATGATTATTTTGCAAAGATTAAAAGCTGTTTTATTTATGCTTCTCCGCAATGCGTTTAAAGATATAATAAAACTTAATTAATAGTGAAAGATGCACTGCACAAGCGCTATTGTATACAAACCAAGATTTGTAATATATATATTTGTTATATAGTTTCAGTTAGAGGATGCTAACAATAAGCCTAATGATAACACAACAGCTTACATGAGAAGGCCGTCTGGTGGAACTGGTGTACCTAGACCATCATCAGCGCCAGTGGAAACCATTGCCACTAGTAGTACAGAAACCACAATTACTTTGCCTCTTAGAAGATCATTAAAACAACCTGATGACAAAGGTAATATTATTTATAGAATAATCAATGTGACGTAAATATAGAGTTCGCTATATGTTTTAAGAAACTAAGAAAAATATCAAAGCTATACATAAAGTTCTCATTATGTGTTACAGAACAAGATAAAGAAAATGACAGTAGAAACGCACAAGCTACACAAGCGGTTATTCAAAGGAGACGTCGGCCTAAAAGAAGATCGACAGGTGTAGTCCACGTGGATATGGATGTTAGTAATTTTTTAATAATATCGAAACACATATTTCTCACAATTTGAATTCTTTATGAACATTATCGTATTTAATAATAAGTCGTTTGCGACTTGTTAAAAATTTAATTTTGCTGTGCAAAGGTCCGGTGGAAAAAAGATCTTAAATTATATATTAACTGTGATTGTAAAAAGATATATTAATTAAGAACGCTTTGATTTTTATATTTAGATCATCTTTATTTCATTCTTTTTTTTTTTTTTTTCGTTCGCATTTGTCATTTTTTGTGTGAACAAATATTATAGATAAGATCTTAAAGACTTTAAATCTACATTTAATTAAAAATCTTTAACATTCTATTTTATTTTTTACAGGAAATTGATCCAGAGAAACAAGATGTAACTGCTGGGGGTGACTGTGATGATTCTAAGGTCAATCACAACGAAGTAAGTAATTCATCATTTTATTTAAAATATCGCGCACCGTGTCACTCTCAAACATGAACGAATCGTTGTATATTATAAAAATGTCACGTATCATTTTAAATATCGAAGTTATGTATTTTAAAGTAGAGACTTATGCAAATGAAGTATAATCGCTATACTTGCTGCATGATGAATTGATGCCGCTGATCCAAAACAAAATGCATCACTTCTCTGTTTCACTGGCCTTCGGTTTATAAAACCTTTTTGACGCCAAAGCATCTGTCCGAATTTCGATTTACGAGCTTCTTAGCCACAGTTTGTTCGACACGTGCCAAAAATCCAAAATTGGATAACGCGCAGTTGAGTGACGCAGAGGGAAATACAACGCTTGTAAATCGAGGAGAGTATACGATGAGATATCATCTCTCCTTTTAACTGCAATACTAATAGTAAATTTAAATATTTTGCAAAGTTTTGATTGTTGAATATAGACCCAAATAATAACAATTACACGATTACTCCGTTGAGCATTGTAAATCATGCGAAAAGAACACGCTCTCCATTATTTGCCCTATATGCAATTATTGCTTAACGTTTTCGGAAACTGGCTCACAGTTCCAGCGTAACTTTTTTTCTCACATAAACAGCCATCATAAATTAACGGGAGCTTTGGCTTATTTTTAGCATCTTGGAAGAATAACCTCTATTCCGTGCATTCTCGGTAAAAATAGTTTAGCATTCGTTATTCTGTCACCTATACATTCGGAAAATGCGATATTTATAAAACTATATAGAAACAACAAGAACCGTTGCTGACGTCAACACATAAATTTACTTAATTACCAAACGGATATGTTTGTTCTCTTATATGAAATCGATTCAAGTGATTTTTTTCCTTTCTTAAAAAGCTTAACAGGGCTTAAATTACATTTACTCGTTCAAATCAAAAAAAGATAATCGTGAACATGGGCTTGACCCATACGTATCTAAAAGTATTCTGTCAACGCGTTTGGAATACGTGACGCTTTGACATTTAGAAATGGTGTGTACATGCCGATTACTTTTATCGCTCATAAATATCGCCAAGACATTTCAATCGTTTTCTATACATATGTAACGATATGTCATCAGTCTGTAAAACGCAATTTTTAACATTTGCTTTTTTTTTTCACGTAGCAGCTTATATAACAATATAAATCAGCTGATTTGTAAACAGATATAATCTATGCTATGATATATTCGACTTCGTGCTGAGATTAAGCTTAAATCGAAAAAGAAACACAAGTAAAAATTTTATTAATAATATTTTAATAATATGCGTACGTAAAGGTACCTACTTGATGCATTTAATGAAATTTTTACTTGTGTTTCTTTTTTGATTTAAGCTTAAATCTCAGCATGAAATCGAATATGTCGTAGCATAGATTATATCTGTTTACAAATCAGCTGATATTGTTATATAAGCTGCTACGTGAAAAAAAAAAAAAAAAAAACAAATGTTAAAAATTGCGTTTTAAAAACTGCATTTATTCTCTCTGAAACACACAACCTTGATATTTGTGTGCGTCTCCGCGTGCATTCCGAAAATAGCACATAGTACTAATGCTTTAAAGCAAACTGCCTGTCTTGAGTTCTTCTCCGTTCAGTCTCCGTCAGTCTATCCGCGGCGCTCGCCGATTTACGCAATTTCGCTCCAAAAAATCAAAAAGCACTCGAGATATCGCAAGCCGCAAAAAAAAAAAAAAAAAAAGCTGCAAATGTTGTATAGTGCCTTGTAATAACTGTGCACGTGACGCAAACCATGTCTTCATACAGAAAAGGAGCACAGACTAAGCCAACAACAGCTGCGGGCCTGAGAGCTCAAGCGTCAAAAAATGGACAATCAATTTTTGGAAACAGGTCACGGATCAGTGGTTTACTTTCGTTAAATCATAACAGTTCAACATTCAATCCAAGTTTATTGAGCGTGAAAAGCCCGAAACTATATTCCGGTTCGAGTTTTCTGAATAAAAATACAAAGAGTAGCGATTTGTTTCGAACAAATCCGTATGCGAAAAATACGAACAGTTCAAATTATTCAAATCTATTCACGACATACGGTGGAACAGCGACGGGATATGGTGGCGTGACTTTGCCTTCTCACACAGTTGTCAATTCTTTGAATCTGAGCCCATCTCCTAGTTATAACTATTTAAACGTAAACGCTCGCCCACACGTGAAAAAGACCGAGAGTTTTAACAGATCGAAAATAAAACCAAGTCTTAATATTGGATCGAGAAGTTCCAGTCTACAAAGTTTAGCTAGTTCTGAAGGATACGTTGTAAGCAATTTGTTTCTATTCTAGATCTACGTTTAATTAAATTTTTTGCATATTACAACGCGTTGTTGTATATAGATATTAATTAAATTAGTTATTAGTACGTGGGAATATTAATTCATAATATTTAAAAAACAAAATAATAATTACAGAAAGACATTCTCTATTGAATAATTACAGAAAGAGTCTACAGAAAGCTATTTCAATAAAAAAGATTTGCAACAATATATACTTTATAACAAAATTTAACAATATTTTAAATACCTCTGTTTCTAGAGTGGAAACGATCGCTCTGGTAGAACCAATAGATTAGGTTCGATATCTTCGTTATCGTCAGATGCATCATCAGCTCCGATCAGACTTAAATCCAATAGTAGCTCCGAAAACGGCGAATTAGACTATAAGAAATTATACGAGGAATCTCAAACCGAGAACGAGAGGTTAAAGGAGAAACTGAAGCGTTCCGATGAACAATTAAAGGAAGTTAGGAATTTATTGGAGAAAGCGCAAACCAGCCAAACTAAAGTAATTCTTTCTGAAGCGGAGAAAAGAGAGAGGCGAGCGATGGAAAGAAAACTTTCAGAAATGGAAGAAGAATTGAAGGTAAGCTCAGATTTTTCTATAACTATATGTACTTTCTTTGATACGGACTATACGTTATTATATGAAAGCAGACGAAAAACAAATGCTTTCTGATATATTAAATTAAATAGTGAGAAAACTGGACACAATTGTCTATTTCTCTTTCTGTGATCTCATGTGTATGAATATATTTTTTTTTTTTTTTTTTTTTTTTGGTTTTGTTGCTGCGATTGTTAGCAACAAGGGAAGACAGTGACGATTATTTTTGTACAAAGAACCGAATGCTTCGGTGCATCTATTTTATATGCTTTTTCTCTTACCTTTTGCCAATTTTACGGCGCTTTATCCTCCTTCTTCTATTCTTCATTCGTATTCGATTTTGTTTTACGGGGAATTTCATGATTTTCATTTTTATAGTTTCCCCTGAGTTCCGCTTTTCAGAATTCCTAATAGTAGCTTAGCGGGAAATTGCACGCGGTGGTTACTCATCTGTCATCAATGAAACGTGGATTAGTTATGTGTTTTTGGATATTTTGGGATACAAAACGACAAGTGGCGGGATTTTTAGGCTAATGCGTTTAACTGTTTACAGCAATTGCAAAAGCTCAAAGCTGAAAATGAGAGATTGAAAGCCGAAAATCGGGCACTTACCCGCGTCGTATCCAAACTCACCAATACTAAATAGGTAAAGAACATAATGACAGCATCTGCGTTTATACGATAGACAACGTATCTCACGTACAGCATTAATTAATTACTTAATTGAATGATTAATTACAATTTTGTGTTCTGACCGCCAATATTAAAACTGAAACGATAATACTACTACTCATCTACTTATCATACAATTCAGCTTTGCAAAGTGCATTCCAATATGTAATGCGATCATTAATCTGAGTTTTTTTAATTAAATAAAAAAAAAAAAAAAAAAAAAGACTTCAGGTTTGTGTTACAATATGTACATACTCATCTTCAGTACTGTATAAATCAACATACGATCGCAGATCTTGTGTGATAATACTAATAACTTTGTTACTTTTGCAATGTATTTTGACGCGAGTTTTATATATGATTACATTTACAAAACCGTGTACGTATATATATGATTATTCAAAATTGTTAGTGCAAAGAGCTGTTACATATCGTGATGAAACTAATGTAATGAATTATCGCGGTTGGTTTTACTGCATGTTATGAGGAAATCATTTTTAATTATGTGTTTACTAAAAAAAAAAAAATCATATATATATATATATATAAAACTTAAAAAAAAATATATATGAACGAACGCAGTCTGTCATTTATAAAATGCATATAGGAATGATTATAAACTCTACAACTTTAAGTTTAGGAAGTTTTTCTCCATTGTATACATACATATATAAAACCACCTTTCCACATACAACATAATAACATCAATAAACTGAATGCCATCACTCAAGCATCGATCATCTATCTGTAGCACGTGTTTCACATGAGAAACAAAATCGTCATGACTTTGCAGCTGATTATTTTCTTTCTGTTTCATTCATCTTACTTGTAACTGTGTGAAAGTACACGATTCCCGAAACATATTCGATTGTTAAGATCAACACCTATATATTACACACTTTATTAACTTAGATCTTCAACTATTTTTTTTTTTCAGAAAGCATGTTAAACATCGTTGCATTTTTATTGCACTTATTGACATAGAACTACTTTACGAAATGGCCAATCCACGAAGTTGTCATTAATCTCCCTCTTTTTAACTTTTATGTATAATATTGCATACTTATTGTTATTTCACACGTGGTATGCACACCTAGACGGCTTACGTATAATCAATGATTATTTTGTAGTGTTCTAAAGGTGCTCAACAAGAAAGAATATGGCAAGTGATTACAGTATTAATTGCAACTAATAAAAACGTAAAATGTCAATTTATAATATTTATTAATTAAGACTTTATCATTTCCGAATTTTTCACGTTAAACTTGATTATTTGATACTTAAACTTTATATTGTGAATAAGCTTGAAGGTTGTTTTTTCTTAGAGAAATACAAACTTTATATTGTAAAATATCTCTGTGTAAAAAAAATTACTACTTTTAAGTCGCAATATATATTGAAATTTTGCAACTGTTTACAAATAATTCGTTTGAGATACTTACTTGATTTAGTATAAATATGAATGATTATTATATAAAGAATACTTTGTGTATAGATGCAATTATATATAAAAAGAAAATAAAATTTATGTCATTCTTGTATTTTTGATGTAATATGAAAGTTATAAATAATTTGTACGAACGCTTTTTGCTATTCACGTTCATTTATGAATTATCTTACAATACTTAAACATCTATTAATTTCTGCTAATATATGAAGTACCCGAATATTTTAACGACTTTTTGGTTGCAGTAATACTTGTGAGTGCCTCTTTCTGTTTATATTTCCCTGTTGTTTTGTGAGCACTTATATTCCGTTGATAACGACATTATTTCTTTATATATTCCCTTTTATATAATGTTACGTTCTCGATTAGCGCAATAAGAATTAGTGTGACAATTTTTTTTCTAGGTGATGGAGCAACTAAAATGCGAAAATCAGAGGCTAAAAGATGAAAATGGTGCCTTGATCAGAGTAATCAGCAAATTATCCAAATAAATTTTTGTAGTCTCAACTGCACACCGTAATGAAAGTTTAAGTTGTATTAAAACTATATCGAATGAATCGCTTTAACTATAACAGCATCATCATTATCGCTAGTATTCTTATAAATCCGCAATTCATGTTATCGATAAATTTTTTCTTGTGCTAATTTAACTTATTCCGATAATGAAATCAATTAAATCGCATGGCTGTGCCAAAAGCGAGAAGAGATGTTACTCCTATTCTTAGACTGTGAATACTTGATTGTAAAAGACTTAGATGATTTTACTTTGTGGAATTACTTTTTACTGTGTCTTATAGAAAGATGAATTTTATATAAAGAATGAATTTTATAATCCAGTATATATATATATAAAAATCGAGTCAATGATTTGTGTGTATAGTAAAAGAAGATTCAGATTTATTTTATTCGATTATTAGAAAGAAAACGAACTGGACAGTTATTATGAACTTTTCGGAAACCGATTGAAATCATAGATTTCGACTGACAAGTTTTCGATCGCAATAATTCCGTTTTATGTTTTTGGTCTATTATGAAAATCTCTTTGGAATCGAGATAAAATCGACTTTCCGCACGTTTCAATACGTGCTGAGTGAAAATAAACGTAGAAATTAACCGAACAAATAGAAATTGGCCAATTTTCGTCCAATCAGAGTACAAGAAGAATACTGAGTTTAACTTCACGTGCGGCAAAAAATAACCGGTAAAAGCACAGACTTTTGCATTACATTTCATGCAAAAATCCGTATTTAACACCTAGGTTTTTTTAGTTATAAAGCTGGTACAAAAAATTAAGCAATAAAAGTGAGCATTAAGCAAGTGTGTATAGTACTACTGACTATGTCGTGCAACGTTGCCTCCCCCGCTCTTGTTGGGTTAAAAATATGTATCCAGTTGTCAAGGTTCGGGTACGTCTCGGGACACACTATTTCGTCCCTCAATCCGTTCTGTCGCTTCCACACCTCGACTGCTCTCCTCATATACTCAGCTCCCTTACCAGGCAGTTGATCCTTCCTGACTCTACTCGCCTAGCGATCAACTCTTTATTCTCGAAGGCATCATAAACGAGGAATCCTCCTACAAACTTCATTTCAGCCATTGCGTCCCATCTCTCAATGAAAGCGTCGAGTACGCTCCTTGCCTGGCTGCGCGGTAAAGACAAGATCGAAGCTGTTAACGGTCCATCTCGCGCAGTAATGTTCTACCTTTGCAGGTGCCTCTGCCTTTATGCCGATGGCCTTGGCAAATCCATCATCAACAAACCGTTAAGTTCTGACAGTTGTGTCACCTGCCCCGGGCTTCATTTTGTCTTCAACTTTGGGATGTCACTTCACTCTTAACGCAACAGCAAGGTTGTCGACCTCTATCTAATTCAGACTCCCAGCGTAACTCCCCGCTTGATCTTCGGCCTGAAGACATGGTCTGCCTTAGACACTGTGTACTTCCGAGAACCCGGGTTCAGGATTTTCCCGTCAAAGTCAACAACCTGGGGCTCCTTCCCAGACACAAGGTTACTATACCTGTCCAAAACAGGTATCTCAAAGTTTACTCCTCTTATTTCTATTTTCTACTGACTATCTGTCATCACAACAAAGACGATGTTCCTAGCTTTGTTGTGAACGTCCACTAGTGATGATGTCCTCACGAAGGGACGGTAATCAAGATGGGCACCATCTCTCTTATGAGAGAACACGTCATATGTCTCCAGGCCATACATTAAGAGATAGTCTAGATGTGCCAAGGTCCAGATATCACGCCCTATGTTGGCATCTAGCGTGTTAGTCTGTCAATCCGATCATCGCAACCTCTTCCGTATTGAAATTCTAATACACATTTCGTTGAAGTGTGACCGTATGGCATCTGGCCATCAGTCTGAAGAAACCTGTCCAAATACCTCCAGTTAACGACAGTAGCTCTTGAAGCCCCAATATCCCACCCCATCCGTTGGGAGGTGCATTAGATACTGCATTATTGGCTGCTGTTTCCGTGCCACTGCCCAGGCGACTTCGGTAGGCTGCGTAAATCTTCTTTCTTTCAAATCGTCGTACAAAAATCGCCGAAAAAAAAAAACCGAACTCCCCCAATCCGATGTTATCGTTCCGATAGAAGCCTGAGCCAGGTTACCCCTTCCGACCACAAATTAATTATTATCTAATTAATAGACCAGTATTTTTTCAAGTGTAAACTACGTTCAAAATACCATTCTATGACTGGTTGATCTGCTTATTGCTTAAGTTTTTGTGTATGTCGTGGCTTTTTGCCTCTTTGCTTCGGTTGTCAACGTTGACAATTTCCATAATCGTTCCGATTGTTTCAGAATGTTCATAATAGAAAAACTGACCAAATTCGAAAAATTTCGATCGGAAACGATTCTGATTATATAATAACTGTCCTATTAACTTTTGTGAGCAGTTTTCTTTTTTAACAAATCACGATATTACTGTTGATTCTTTGTAAGGAAATTTTGTAAATACATTTACATAGACAATGGTGATGTGGCATTTTAGTAAAAAGAGTTTTTAACCACAGAGCAAGTCTCTGATGCCCTCTGCATACAAGCAAATCTACAGTGAATTATAAACAAATATGTTCGCATTATCGAACAATGCAATAAATGATACGTCACGTTGTGCTTGATGAAATTATGCAGGTAGTAAAAGAGTCGGAAAACATGACTTTTAAATGCTACTCAAGTGGCCTTTCTTTGAAGACTGCAGTTTATAAATCCTTCCATCATTGCCATTTTTGCAGTATAGGCAGAAACAATTTGACACATATATAAATATATATATATATATACAGAAGTAAATGTTTTTAATTACTCTGTAACATACTACATATATAATTATATAATATATCACAGATGATATGTAAAATATACTTTATAGAGAGACTCGTTGGGATTTTTATAATCTCTTTAAAGTGCTGAAATTACTGTATATTAGAGCATACATACACACGTATATACATACTCCCTCTCTTTTCTCCGGCTATAACTTCAGTTCGAAATATTTACGTGGAATGTAGAATCTGTGTTATTATTTTTAACTATCTGTTCAACATAAAATGTTGTTACCTATTATCTTCTTAATGAGTAGTATCTTAATGATTGTCTCTAATAATCAGGATAAAGATGAAATATTTATAAATATTGGATAATGGAATGTGTAAATTGACAGAGTTAGCATGTTTTTTAATGATATTATTGTAAACAATTGTAAAAAAATGACTCAATGTAGTTATTTCGTAATGAAGTTTGTTAGAAAATAATATATATTTGTGTAAATATTTAATATATGTATAGACTTATATATAGTTTTTATATTATTTTTATTTTATTAAACTTAAGTCGCAATTTTATATTAAATTGTTACATAAAAAATGTGCAGTTATTTACTAAAAGGTAAGTGATTAAACATTATTTTTTTATATTTAAATGTTTTATATCTTAGTTTTTTTATACGTACCTATATACAATAATGATATATATATCATTATAAAATTAATTACATTTACCTCAGTAATTTTTCCATTAGTCTTGCAACAGCAGCCATGTCTGCACGTTGTTCCGTAACTTGTGCTATTTGTCCCATTAACGCCTTAAAGAATTTTTTCTTGCCACATTTAAATCCTGATACAAGGTTTGGATTTTTCTCAATAATTTCCAAACATATCTGTTCTAGTTGATTTTCATCTGATATCATGTACCAATTCCGTTCTTCAACAATCTATATACAAAATACAAGACACTTTTATTGTACAAACTGAATAAAACTTACTTTCTATAATACTGGTTAAAAAAAAAAAAAAAAGAATTACCTCTATCGGAAGTTTTCTTGAATCATTTATTAATTCGTTCAAAAGTTTCTTTGCCGTTAATAAGTTGATCATTTTGTTTTGTAACAAATCAACTATTTGGCCAATAAAATCTTCGTGTGATATGCTAAACGTTTATTAGGTAAGTATTTTCTGGAGTTTAGAGATATCTTACGTAAAAAAACTAAACTTACCAAAATTCGACTAATAATTTTTTTTTATGAAGAAAACCCAATAGTTCCATGGCGAGAAACTTGGCTACCAATTGTGGTTGGCGATTCTCATCTTTTTTTATAATTTTAAAGAATAGTTCTAATAATATAAAATCACTCTAAAACAAAGAACGTAAGACATTCAGAAATCTTAATATGTTTTTTTTTTATTGCAGTATATTGCAGTAAACTTACCATTATAGACATAATTACTTCAGGTGAAATATTGAAAACCATTTTTAATTTCTGACGTATTTGTTCCGGCAATTCAGGCAGCTGTTTTCTCAACACTACAACATCGACTAAATTATCTTTATTTGGTATATCTTCTCTGACATGTATGCGCAAAGGTGGCAAGTTTGTTTCGGGCATGAATCGGTAATCCTAAAAGAAAAACATTAACATAGATGATATAATACATCGTCATTATTATAATGATATAAAAAATCGTGAACTATATATTACTTCTTTGTCTTCCTTTTCACGCATAGGAATAGTTTGCTTTTTTTCCGCATCCCAAGCGCGAGTTTCGTTAAATATTTTATCGCCGGCATCGAGAATAGAAATTTGTCTTTTTATTTCATACTCAATAGCCGCTGCAACAGCACGCGGACTTGAGATATTTTTTATTTCCGTTCTAATACCTAAACTATCGTCTCGATTATTTACAGAAACATTAGCATCGATACGAAGTGCTCCTTCTGCAATTAAGAATTTAAAAATATATTTTAGAATGTATTTTCTATGATGTACATATACACACTTTATATAAACTATATGTATGTAGTATGTATTGAATTATATAATTACACATAATAATATAGCTCTTATAACTGACCTTCCATCTTGCCACTACAGACATCCAATAATTGTAATGTGAGTATTAGCTCTTTCACAAGAGCAGCTGCTTCTTCACCATCAACTAAGTCGGGCTCAAATACAAATTCCATTAAAGGTATTCCAGCACGATTGAGATCAATAAAACTTCTATAAGTATGTTAAATCAAAAAATTTTTTTTTTGTTGCACTTTTTCCTCACTCTTACTTTTATCCAAGGAGCTAATAATTAATATACTAAATCAATACCTTCCTTCATCATGCAAAGTTTTGCCACTGTCTTGTTCTAATTGAATCTGTTTTAGTT
Organism: Pseudomyrmex flavicornis; assembly: GCA_014825475.1. Taxonomy (NCBI): domain Eukaryota; kingdom Metazoa; phylum Arthropoda; class Insecta; order Hymenoptera; family Formicidae; genus Pseudomyrmex; species Pseudomyrmex flavicornis. The sequence continues at coordinate 6,281 of QVNW01000450.1, read as the reverse complement.
TAGAAGATTTCAAATACTGCAGTTTATGTTTTGAATTTATCACATAAAATTGTAGTTCGCCATTAACTGCAATAGGATGTCCTTGTTGAGTTATTTGAAATCCTGCCTAAATAATTTAAGATTAATAAACATATGCATATATATATATATAGGTATGAAGTGATATAGACAGCCATGTCTTCTCTTGTGATATTTGTGGTATTTGTACTATTATTTGCAGGCAAATGTATTTGTATTATTTACAGGCAAATCTGCATAGAAATAGTGTTTCCTCTCAAACAAAGAAGTTTCATTCACTTGACAAGATAGCGCTAAGGCTGTCAACACAGCAGCTTCCACACATTTTCTATTTAATACCTGAAATATATTAATATCTATACTTGTATCTACACAATAATTAAAGTTTATTATAATATGCAATATGCCAGTAATTTACAGGTAATGTTCCTGGTGTGGCGCAATCGAAAAACGAGACACACGAATTAGTTGGACAGGCAAAGTTAGTAGATGCGTCAGAAAATAATTTTGACTTTGTTGCAATCTGAGCATGAATTTCTAATCCTACAGTAGGTTTCCATCTCTGTCTGAAAACAAAAAAAAATAGATGAAAGAACAAAAAAAATTAACATAATAATGCAAGTATTAATATTCAGTACTTAAGTCATCACAAGTATTAAAACAACTAACATTCACATAAATATAATAATTTTCTTTCAATTAATAACAACGTTTGTTTGCAATTACATATAACCTGGCTGCTCACCGCACTTGTTTTGTGTCTGTTTGTATTTTGGATGCAAGAAATCGTGAGAGAATGTTATTTCGTTTTTTTATCCATTTATACGCAAGATTAAGATATGTTTGTTTTTTTGACAGCATTGCTACTTTTTCATGAGAGCGAAAAACTGATTGTGCCTTGTTGTCACATACGAGTACGGTAATTTGATGTGATGTTCCCTGTAAGTGGAGTAAACATAACCTAAAATTAAGAAATTTAAATGTTTTTCAATAGAGTGGTGTAAAATAAAAGATAAAAGGTAAAGAGTGGGAGTAAAATGTATCGGAAAGAGTGATGACTGTGCTCATAAAAGTCTCTCTGACGGTTGAGGGCGTAAATAAGACTTCATAAAAAAAATTTAAATGTTTCACATGTGGATATAGAAATATTATTAGATATGAAGATCACAGTAGAAGAAACTTAATAAGTCTATTTTTTTCGATTTTTTGTTTTTGATGTTATTTGATAGTTAAAATAGAGTACTTCTTTCAATTATCCAAAGTAAGAAGGAAGGAAATTCTTGATAGATTTCAAAATATATCTAAACATTTTTATAAAATGTGTACAGAGAAATACACGTACGTTTCGAACTTTAGAGTCTCTCTCTTCTAAAATTACGAAAATGTGACTTATAAAGTTTTCCTTCTGTGGTCTTCATATATGTATACAATTTCATATATTTTTATATATACATTACATCTTTAGTTACATGTATATGTGCTTTGTCATGAATTTTTCTTTTTTTAAAAAACAAATTTCATTTAATTAGATAAAAAGATCAGAATATATCTTGGAGAAATGATGATCACTAATTATTATGCAGATTTTGGTTTGATTTTTTAACAAAAAATAATATAAATTGCCTCTATAGCATTTATTTCTTAATAAACTTAGAAGTTTTATTGCAACATGTACTTCTTCTCCAACATAGAAACAAAATAACATAACACACACTTTAAACAAATTTATGTTTATTTGTGAATGTAGAAAAATTACATACAGATGTATAAAAATTGTGAAATGCAAATATGTTATTTATAACGAATGCAAAACGAACAATTTTTTAATTAATGTGTACCATGACACATTAATGTGATTGTTGCTTTAATACTTATTCGTATGAGCTTGCAAAACTCTTGTTATTGCTGCTTTTATAAACAATTAGTATCACAATATATTTACTGCTGCTTTTAAAAATCTAATAAAGATCTCAGAGCCATATATGTTATAATAATCGTTTTGTGTAAACTAAAATCAAAAATGAGAATGTCCATAAATGCTGATATTTAGTCAGTAGCATCGTCTTTAGATACACTAAATGGCTCTGCTATAGTTTCTGCACCACTATTGGCAATAACAACATCTTGTTGCGGCTTATCTCGTGAATCTGTATTTGTTTGCTCAATTTTGCGTACTATATTCTGTAAAATAAACATTTACATAAAATGAAACTCAAATATTCTCACAAATTACTATACCATAACAGATATAGTATTTAGAGTATCAAATATAGTTACAGATATAATATTTTGTTGATTTTACATACCATTCCTTTAATAACTTTGCCAAAAACAACGTGTCTACCATCAAGCCAAGGTGTTTGTTTAACTGTGATAAAGAACTGAGATCCATTAGTATCTTTGCCAGCATTAGCCATGGATAACCATCCAGCACCATAATGCTTCAGCTTGAAGTTCTCATCTGCAAAGCGATCTCCATAGATACTGCGACCTGGTAAATAAAATAAATTAATAATCAAAAAGTCAAGAGCTTGTGCAAAATAACTAAGAAGAAAATAAATTTTGCTTCCAACCTCCAGTTCCATCTCCTTTAGTAAAGTCTCCACCTTGGATCATGAAATCTTTGATTACCCTATGGAATTTGCTGCCTTTGTATCCCTCGCCTTCAGGCTTCTTGGCAAGTTCCACGAAATTCTTTACAGTTTTTGGAACAGTTTTACCAAAAAGGCCAATTTCTACCCTGCCTGCGTCATTTCCGCCAATTTTGATATCAAACCATACCTGCAAGATATATATTCAAATTCAATAATTATATTGTTATGTCACAATAATATCGGAAAACTTGACAAATACAAAAGTACAGGTTTTCAAGACAAAGGCTTTGTTCATTCTCAAATGTGCGGATTTTTTCTTGTACACGCAAAGAGAAAATATCTGACAGTCATCGTGCAGGTAACCGACGCGAGAAACTCAAGTGCCACGTATTCACGAGCATTGCCCTTTTCTTATTTCGCGATTAGCGTAGCGGCTCGCTTTTCGTTACATTGCAATGTACACAAGTGTATTAAAAACTTTGTATATATCTTTTATAAAAACCTTGTCGGTAACTTTCGGCCCATTGGCGACGTTATTCGCACAGGAAGCCACAACTATCAGACTCAGAAACAACAGCAACTTCATCGTGCTCCAAACTGTGCAAACAAAGATCCCACTCAATTTAACTGCTGGCAGCTGGCACGGTGTCCAATATCCCGCGGCAGTCTGTCAGAGAATGTATATAGTCAGTAGTGGACCGCTAACGGATGTAAATCGAGTGCGCGTGCGCGTGTTTAGAAATGTGGGAGTGCCCGATTGGTGTGCTCTGTGACAGTATAGTGACGTATGTGTTGCAACATACGCGCTAAAGTTCACAAATGTTTAAAGGTTCTGCATGAGAAGTATGTATTTTTACTTGCAGGGGCCGATAAAGAAGATGAAAAAAACTATGCGTTTAAAAGATATTTCATACGTCTTTTAAATATCATCGGACCCCGTCTTTTAAATAAGCGTTGTCTAAAATCTGAAAACTGCTGTACATGTACAATTGTATGTGTGTATGTGTGTGATTCAGAACTTTCGTTAGACATACAGTGCTCCCTCCTTAATTTTTGTAATCCGAGGTAGAGAATTCCACGAAATAAAAATTAAGAGAGGCGTTCCACTTCCTAGTTAGAGGCGGAGCTTTGACAAGTATGACTAGTGTTGCACGACAGTAGTGGGAAAGAGGGGCATCACTATACGTATCCCACCAAGTCACTGCTAAGCAGAAGTGGGAGAACAACTTCTCTAGATAAGGAGAAGCTAAAAATTATAGAGTGACAAATAAGATAGGGAGCACTGTATTATAACGAGAAAGGATAAAAACTTAATCGAGAAACAAGTACAAAATCTACGCAATATTGCAGATTTGTATACAAACAATGCGAGGAAACGTTCTTTGTGCGTACAGTATACTTCTACATAAGAGAGAACTTTATTTAACAATTACAGAGTAATTAGCAGTACGTAGCAAAGTGATCAGTAAGAGTAATTAGTTAACAGTCGAAAAATTGAAGAGGTTTTTAGGGAAAGTGAAACAGTGAAGACAAAAGAGGAAAAGATAGAAAAAACATTAAAAAAACACAGTGATAGGAGAGAAAGAAGAGAGAGAGAGAAACAAACTCAAAAGATCGTTAAAAGACTTGGAAACAGATAATGAAAACAAAAAACGAAAAGACGTAATATCATGACTACGGAAAAACAACTTGATGAATTTGCCAAACAGATAAGTGAGATGCAGCTTATATATAGAAGTTAACAGTGAAAATAATCTTAAAAGAAAACGAAAAAATAGAAATATAGTTTTTTTTTTTTAAAGTTTGTTAACCTTCTGCATGGGGATTTCAGTCCCCAGAGAAAAGTCCAATTTTTCCGCACGTATCTTCAAATTTTTATTTTTCTTGCAAAAGAGTTTTTTAATATTTCGCTTAAGTGTAGCTTCTACATTAGTAAAGATCTTATAAAGTATCTCCAAATTTTCAAAGATTTTGTTAAAGCCTTACAACAGTAACAAAATAGGTCTGGATTTCTCAGATCCGGTTATGCAGACGGCGTTAGTAAAAAAAAAAACTACATTGCAGACGGAGGGTTAACATGCTCATCAACTGTCATTGCAATTTTTGTGAACACAAACCTTTCCTCTTCTCGATTTCGTGAAAGGAATGAGAGACGCGCATCGCCTTCCATTCCCATGTTCTCGCTACATCTAAGGAATAACTCGTCTCTCTATCCAGTTCCTCTCTGTAGTTTGTTCTTTTTTTCGTCGTATTTGTTGCATTGAAAAAACAAGATGTAATTAATTGTTTCTACTTTCGCTTCGCGTTCACATCTTAGCACTTCTATGTATTTTTTTCTAGCTAAGGACTCCATCATGTTATAATGATCTATCCTTTTAGTCTATCGATAAATTTTCTCTTTTCACATTTTTATCCGCAAATCAGTTTTAGTTTCTTAAGTCTATACTTCGTTTGTAAGATTGGCCAAGATCACAATAACAAAAGTTGTTTTTACCGATTATTATCCTTATGTGTTTATATTGTTTTCACGCGAGAGAAAACAGTAACGCTCCGACCAGTAAAGAAGATATACAAAACTACTTCCATCTCTTAATTTCTATCGGTAGTTTCTGATTGGGATTGTATGAAAAACATAATATGGAGAGGGGGGAGGGGGGTATTGCCGAAATCATTTTCTCTTACTTTATCGTACCTGATAGTCGCTATTGCTCGGCATAAAGTGTGAGTTTCCGCTTCGAAGATGATGTTTAATTGTGAATACTGTTTAATAACCTACGACACAGAACAAGATGAGTACAAGTTTGAAATAGTTAATAAATTTTTACAAGACGCACGAAGGTATGTTATATTTCGAAACTATTAAAAGATGATGAAGAGTTTCTGACGTTTTAATAGATTTGTTTGTTGATTTATCGAATAAAGTTTAGTAATGTTTCTTCTTTGAAGATGTGTTCTTTGTGAAAACTGTTTAAGAGGGTTCAAGTCACTGCGAGAATTTCTACAACATAGCTTTACATGTACACCGGACAAATATTCAAGTGCAGTAAGTATATTGTAAATATATTTTACGACAATGATAGCGTTGTTCTAATAGAAGGCTTGCATGGTTTAAGTCATTTTTTGTCTTAATAACGTACTTTACAAGTAATACATATTATTATCTTTTTTAAAAGTCCGTTTTCTGTAAACAATGCTCAACGGAATTCAAGTCGCTGCAAGAATTCAAACGACACAATAACACATGTGCACAGGGAAAATGTATAAACGTAGTAAGGACGACATTTCATAAACATATTTTATGACAATGATAGCGTTGTTCTAATATCTCAATAGGCAAATTGTGAAAATATTGCACAAAAATGGCATCATAAATGACGACGATTTTGCACAACGATTGCACTAAGATGATTCGTCATAACGCAACGGTTTTGTCAAAGTACAATTTTTTAAATAATATTTGACAACAGTTAGAAAAGAGGCGTTGTGCATAACCATTGTGAAATTTTTCGTCAGTTTATAACGCCATTTTTGTGCAATATTTTCACAATGTGCCTATTGGGGTTGTGTGCATTTCTATAAGCATGTACAGGGTGCTGCAGATACATACAAGTCAGTATAACGAGTTGCCTATCGTTTCTGTGGCAGGCGCGCGCGTCCGTACGACACTTC
>QVNW01000449.1:0-56428 GCA_014825475.1 Pseudomyrmex flavicornis | reverse complement strand
CAACATATATATATATGTTCACATGTAAATTTACACGTGAGTTTTTGAATTGAGATTTCAATTCCTAAAATTCACATAGGATGCTATTTGTGCATCTCATACGTGAGAGACCCCGAATACCCCCCCAATTAATAAGCATAAAGATTAGTTACTATATTTTGATTTCACAACGCTTTGTTGGCGTAACAAAACCTTCAGCAGACTCGGCAAGTTCTTTTTTCGCTCGTCCAAAAAACTGTTTTTTTTCCGTGTATCAAACGGAATAAGTTTGCAAGTAGGAACCTGAATAGAAGATTTAAGCAACCGTTACACACATACACAACAAAAATAAGCGAAAGACAGAAGTATACACGCGCAATGTTAGCGGAATGCGGAACGTATCGATCGAGTCGTTCCGAGATGACGATGTTGGACGATAGCCGGCTTCTATGATTTGCTGCCAGCCAGTAGTAAAAGGCTCTTCTCTCTTTCTCCTTCTCTATCTCCTCTTCTATTCAAGTTTCCAAGCCTCGCAAGACGCGCGCACAAAGAATGTAGAATCTCGTTATCGAGAGTCGAACACAGGGCGTAGATGCGATACGTGCTCCGGATGCAGATTACGGGGCGTGTCAATGATCGTCGGCACTCCCGGACGAACGGACAGACGGTGGATGGACGGTGGGAAAGTAGGCGAGAATGAGACGCGGAATGGATCTCGTTCGCCGCTATCGCGTCTGCCACCGTGCAATTAGCGAATATCCGCTCGCGAGTCGCCGAGGCCGCCATTATCGCCGCGCGAGCGTATTGCGGCTCGCAAGATTAGGTGCAATCTCGTCAAGTCGCGGTATTTCGACTTGGAAACTACGTACGTTTTTTTTCTTGTTTTCACACACGCACGCACGCCATGTGCGGGGACGAAAATACACTTCCGTTTTCCACCCTCTCGTGCGCCCGAGATATCCGCGCGCTTTTGGATCGGTGAATCAATCTGGGTCGCTCTCTTAAGAGGCGTCCGGCTCGAGTGGCATCGCCCCGCTGGCAATCAGCGCCAAGAATACACATCTCGCTGGAGTGTCAACTTGAGAGAGTACACGCTCTCGTTGACGTCGTATAATGTCTATTAAAAAAAAAATTAATATAATTTTGAGAGATCGCAACGATTCTTAGGATTTATTGCTTACGCACATCTCAATGCCGTAATTAGTCTAACTAACTCTTCCTACGTTTGCATACGTCTCATAATTATTCTTCGTGATTAACTCGCATTATTCAAATCACACCGCTTTCGCGTCGGGAACTGTCGCTCTCATTCGAGCAGAAACGACCGAGTCTTCCGATAGACACACCGTTACACGCTCGATTGTTATCCCTACCCTAAATGCCTATCTCCTCTTTCATACACGCGGTATTCTCTTTTTTCTTTCCGCTATTTGTCTATTATTCCGCGAATGCGCGCGCGCGTTCCCATTAATCGCCGCCCGTATTTAATGGCTGTCGTTACCTCCGGAATCGCGCGCGCGCGCGCGCGCGAACCGATGAGAACGCAAGTTAAATAATCAAAACGTCATGTCGCGCTCGAACACACGAATCGTCGGAGAAAGTATCGTAATTATCGTAATTATGCGTGCGCCATTATAAATGCAGCCCGCGACCGCGCCGCATCGCGCACGTTCGTGATTTACGCGGTACGCGAATCAAGCATGCGGAAGTGTTTTCTGACTCGATCTTACGGGTTACTACGCTTCTGTGTTTCGCTTTGGGTTTTATGTACAATAAAAACACGCGCGCGTGTAGAATCCGATTTGAACACATCGCACATTATTGTTTAAGTAGAAATAAATTTGTTTTTTTTTTTTTTTATAACTGACGTTAGAAGAAAAAAATGCGCGCAAAGAAACTTACGAGCAAGTGAGTTTTCCCTTCGATGTTCACACACAAACGCACGTCAAACTGCAACGCTATCGTTGAAATTAAAAAATTAGCCGCGCACTCGGGAGAGAATAGAGAGTAGGTGCTCGCCGTATAGGTGCGTGCGTGCGAGGAGTGTCGGTAATTATTTCGACGGAATCGGCTCTGACGGGCTTAATGGCCGTGAGTCCGTCTCAGAGTGCCGGCAATTAATCACTATTCATTAGGAAGGCGAGCCGGAAGCACCGACGGGGAAAACGAAATTACTCGCCGCATGTCTTCCTCGTGAATCTCTTTTCCCGTTCCAGGAAGATGTGATGGGGTTATGACGTAGCCGGTAATCGTTCTTACAATGTGCGCAAGGGAGAAACAATTGCCGCGATCGAAACCACCAAGCGGTGGTGTTTTATCGTTCGGCATCGCGTAGAAAAAAAAAAAAAAAACAGACTGCAGTCACGTGAGAAATGACGTTGTAACGTGAAGCGAAACAGATAAGTCTTGAACTCCATTCAAAACTCTGAGAAAGTTCTTTTATTTAACTCGCATGTGCACGTGTAACAATCAACACTTGCGGCATACACCAGAGAGTTATCTTACTCCGAACAATTTCAACAGTTTATTCGAGAAAGATAATCAATCCGTAAGATTGGTTTTTCCATACGTATCGACGGCAATCCTTGATGTCGATCGCGGAAAACTCGTCCGTTCCCGCGAAGTGTCGTGGTTTCCCCAAGGCTTACATCCTGTGCGAGGGGATCCCAGCGACCCTTCTTCCGACCGCTTTAAACAATTTTAAGGCTCATTTCCCCTCCCTTAAAGCGAATATCCTGGCGCGGCGGTCCTCGGATGAAATCGGAGCGAGAGGGAAAAAGAGCGGAAGCGCGGCGAGGAGAGAGGGAACGAAAACGGAGAAGGAAACGACGGACGGGTGGAACACGCCGCGAGGTATATTCCGCCGGCAGTCGGCCGACTCAACCCCTTGGTGAAAACTGGATGGTAACCCTCGTATTTACCAATTACCTAAGTAATCTGCGGCGGCCAGACCCCCGTCTCTGTCCTCGCCCGCTCTCGTGACTCTCCTTCTGCGGTCTCTCTGGCTCCTCGGGCTAGCCCACGGCGAGATAGGCGTGCACACGCGCGACCGTACTACCCCTTCTCACTGACAAACGCGAGACATTACACCCGCTCCTGGGATTTTAAGCGACGAGTAATTATCCGCCCGCGGTGCTACGTCGGATACCTGACGGCGGAAGACAGTTCCTTAAACGTAGGAAACTGAAACCGGTATAATTATCATCATCGAAATCAAATCCCGACGTTCCGTAGTGATATTATTACGTGACGCTGATATTGTTCAAACGCGATGTGCGTATTCGCTTACGTCCGCGTGATCAATATACGCAATCCAATCCGCTTGATATTCAAATAGCCGCAATGTGAAAGTGTATCACTCTCTTCTCTTGGAGTGGGTAATGTTGTAGAATTCCACATCACCTGTTGAAATCAAGATGTTTAAATATAACGATGCTTTACTCTGCTGCAGTTTTACACGCGCTCACCTCACTGCAAATGGTTTTAACGCGCAGAGAGAGAGAGATAGATAGATGCGTCGATCTAGAAATTAATTTCCCCCGCATTTCACATAATCGTTTTCAGGGATTATCGAGGTAAAATTGTGCACATCGACGAGGAGCGGAAGGGAGGGAAGGGACTCGTGCGCGCGATCGCGAGGTCGCCGCGGGTCGTCGCAAATCTCGCCTTCGCAGAATCCGCCGCGTGAATCGCCAGATCTCTCTTTCTCTCTCTCTCTCTCTCTCTTTTTCTCTCTATCTATCTATCTATCTATCTCTTCCTCTCGAATGTAGAAAAGTGACTACAAAACGCAGAGGAGTCCGAATGAGCTCCATTACGATAAGTGCCCGACAGGCACGAAAGCATAAATCCGAGACGAGTCGGAAAGATACATTTCCTCCTGCCGCAGAAACGCGGATACACACCGTACAGCGTAATTCTACTTAATTGGTACCTCGGCAACAGAGGTTACTTTGCTTCGAATTTCAGTCCCGCATCGTGACTCCTTTTTCAACAACTGTATACAACGTGTATACGTTCGTGCGCCGCGAACCTTCGGCTTTGAAAGATTGTGGCCTTTCTGACGTACGAGGCCGATCGGCAAACGGTCTCTATTAGATCCAACACGTAAACACGACGAGCACTGGCGTTGCACATTAACGGTACTTTATATTTTTTTTTTTTTTTGCAAATATTCGGTCAAATTTTAATTTTTATTTACAGTCCAAATGTTTTTGGGAGGGGGAGAGAGAGGAGAGAAGGATTTTCTGTAAACACGAAAAATGTGTAGCACTAGATAGGATTTATTGAAATTAAAGAAGGAGAGGGGACAACCGTGTGTTCTCGCAATTTGCAGTTGTGTGCGCGCAGTTTTAATGATATTTAACTTCAGTTCAACAGAACACTAAACCGCATGTAGTAATAATGTTATTAAAGAGAATATCTACGTCCGCACACATGCACGGTTTACACCTCGGGATCCGCCGCGGGTCGTCACCGCAATGAAATCGCTTAGAAGAAACTTCGTTCGAGAATTCTTCGAGAAATGCATAGCTTCCGTGTGGCGGTGGCGGGACGGAAATGGAGGAACGCGTTACGGCGGCTGTAACGTGGATGGGAAAACACGCAGGCACAGATGCATGCCGGTGATCCATGCGATCCTATACGAGCGCTCGCTCGGAGGGAAACAGGATAACCCTTCGGGGTCGGCAGTCCTCCACACGCGGACGTGTGAGAGGTATAAGATGGCCGCCGCCACCGTCGGGTCGGGTGATTATTGCGTAATCAACGCTAATTATCGTGCCATCGCGCGGTACGCTTTCCACCAGGTATGAATCGCATACGTCGCGCGTTGTGTGCGCACCGGGGTCTTCCACGCTCCTGGAAGAACAGCGGGAAGGAGAGACGGGAGGAGGAAAAGACGAACGAAGTGAGAACGAACGATGTTGTGTTGCGGGTCGGCGTACACGCGCGAAAGAGACATAATGGCACTCTCGCAATCTGCATACATTACACGCGCGCGCGCGCGCACATGTCTCCTTCTTCGTCTTACAAAAGAAGAATCGTCGTCGCTTTCCTCTTCTTTCTCGCGCTTTGCCGCGCGTCTCCTCTCCCGCCCGGTCCCCTCACGATCGTCGCTTCCTTCTCGCACCCGACACGGTGTCGGCGTACAGGAGCATACTTTGTCCTCGGCGTTTCTCACGGAAGCTGACTCGGGACGCATGACGGTCCCAAGGTCTCATTGAATACGCCGACGCCTCGGGAGAATCGACTCTTGAATACGCCGCGCGTTTATCCGTGCTACCGTCACCGGAATCGCTCGGAGTAATCCGCTTTCCGGTGTCGTTTACTTGACAGAACGCGAAAAAAAACGCGTTGTAATGATACCGCGGCAAAACTTCGCATTAGTTCTCCCAGCGCGCCATCCCACACACGTAAGAGATTCATAAGAGCGATAATGTTCCCGCGATTTAAAGCAGATATGCTTGATACAGACTCTGACGAGAACATTCGCAAGTGAATATTAGAAATAAACGTAAAGAGCAAACACTCGGAAGATGATAAATCTCAATAGTGTTCGTAAATTTGTGATTCATCAAATATTCCAAATCTTGTTAAAAGAGATGTGTGAGATATTCTAACATTTCCGAAGAGACCGCGCAATTTCCAATGTCTGTCCGATGGTCTCGAGGTGGCACGTCGCCGTAAAGGACGAGCCGTGTATATCGGCGCCCCGTGTATACCGGACCAGATGTTTACTAGCGGCAATAACGGCGCGGGCGTTTCATTAATTAATAGCCTTCGTAGTCTGCAGAGCCATGGACGTCTCTCGTCTGACATTTCGAGTGACAAGCCGGTGTTCCTAGATAGCGTGACCGGCCGTGTCCCGCGCATTTATTATTCAAGGCTCCGATAGGTTACGTCGTAGTAGTTGGTACTTGGAAATCGCGTTCCGGCCGGCCGTGTATCACGCGTCGCATTAAACGCTCCGCGCGCAAATTGACGTAGCGCGCGACCCGTCTCACTCGCGTCGAGAAAACGCGCATCCGAGTCGCACATATACAGCCTCGGGCGGAGATTTAACGCGACACAAATTTCGCCTCTCGCCAAGTGCTAATTTCCACCATCGATTCATCGACCGTACATCGTCGCACGTGATAAATTCTCTCCGATCGCGCGACGAGAGACACGTTTATCGCCGCGAATATTTAAAGCTGGTCGGCCGCTTTGAAGACGAGGGAGATCGCCGCGAGGAAGAAAACGGATACGTCTCGCGAAAGATTAAAAAAAAAAAAAAAATACACTCGATGATACGCTATCATCAGTTAGTGTAACATTTAAGACCAGAAATATAACTTTCACATAAACACTTTTAAAATGTTTTTACACATTCTTCTTTAAAAGTAAACGACGATTTGTTCTGCACAATTATAAAATGAATTCTCGTATGCTGTTTGAAATTATACATGTTTCTTATTGGCGATATAGAGAAAGAGAGAGCGATATCATTCATCGTGCTCACACCGAGGGAAGCTCACCAGCCAAGAGAGATCCACCGCATCGTGCCGCTTGACAAACCGCGTGCCATAAACAGGCGCGTTTTCCGGCATCGCGATATCCCGTGTGTGCATCCCTTCCCGGCGTCCCAGTGACATAACCGTAGATTCGACCCGCGCTGCATATTTGATGCCGCCCGCTTCATGATCGGGCCAGAATTTTCCCTGGTGGATCGTGGCGGGCGGTCATAAGAGCTCTCAGTGATTGAGGGTTAGGGGCAGAGGAGCCGATATGCCGCCGCCGGGGCCAGCCCTGGTTTCTCTCTCGCGCGCGCACGACGGCGGCCCCGTGCCGGCATTAACTTTTCATCTTTATATAATTCCACGGGTCCCGCGCCGCCACGGAAACGGGTATACGTAACTAACACGGCCGTGTGCCACCTCTCCCTCCTCCTTCCCCATCTTTTTTCCGAGACGCGCCGGAACCGGGCGTAATTGCCGGCGATAAAGATCCGCCGAGATACGAGCCCCCGTTACGAGATTTGCCACCGGTGGGACCGCCGATTCGCGGCCTGCGCCTCTCCTCCCTCGAAACCGCTCTTTCGTGGCATCCTCGTCGGGGCTTTCCTTGCGTATTCACGATGGATTTTTACGAGCGACGTCTACGAGCGACGCTGAGTGCTGTATACGCGGTCCGGCTTTCACTAAATCATTCGCAAACCTACCGATTATCTCTGATCCTCCGCCGCATTTACGACTCTTACGCCAAGATGTGGAACAGCTGATAGAAGAATTTATACGATTCTTCATTGATTCTTCTTTGTTGTGTGTGTTTGGAAACGTCAAAATATCACACACCGAAATAATTTTAATTCCCGGTTCTTTACTTCGCTATAAATTATCGGACTTTTTGTCTGAACATGGTCGATTATGTTGTCGTCGAAAATGTTCTTATCTCACCGCGACTCATTCGACAAGCCTCCTTTGAAATTTACGGCGATAGGAGGAGGCAGACGATCGTGTAACAGGGAGACAAAAGATACGGCGCGGCTGATACGTACGACTTACCGCGTCGTCGTCGTGCACGTTTTCCGGAAGTGAGAGAGAGAGAGAGAGGCCACGAAACCACTTTGAGGAAAATCTATTGCATCCGCGTGGGTCGTGGCTTGAGGCAAGCGAGCGCGCGTCGAGAGGGCGAGTGTGGGCTCAAATGACACGGAATAAAAGTAATGCCCGGCGATACACACCGCTCCTGTGCTGAAGAACACCCTTCTTCTCACCCTACGACTCCGTGGGAGCCCTTCTTAGTACCGTCGCCGGAGGGTTCCCGCCGGGAAGCGGGCAATCGATATCCGGGATAAGAAATGCCTGTGTGTGGCTCGCGTTAAGAAGTCTCTCTTCCCTTCGCGCTATCGATCCGCAATTATTTCCCGATACGCCGTAACAATGGTGACATGTCGCGGTCGACTCTCGAACTATAAACTCAAATTATTGCCTCATCCTACGAGTTATTCCACGCCGAACATCGCGTGAATTAGGATGCAAAATTTTTTACAGAGGCTTGTAATTGTATATTTCTCGTTGCGATGTAAAGAAAATTTCAATTGAAATTTTTAAGTTATTATTGAAAGTAAATGAATATTTACATGAATACGCGTTGAGTTTTGTGCGTTTTATTCGGACTGATTTCTAATCTCTCACGGAGAACTTTGCGGTTTCTTTAAGATCTACTCAACGACGAGTCATCGAATCCAATCAACGACCGCTCAAAAGACGAGGACGTGTGGTTTGTCGTTCCAAGAAACTCTAGAAAGTTGGCCCCACGAATATACCTCGGGCACACGCCACAAGGACAAAACACTGTCCATCGTCGTAGGAAGTCGATTCCGCGAAATCAGCCGATCCAATTCACCTAAGCGCACGCAAGATCCTTTCAAGTTGAGCCGTTAGATTTATTCACTCGATGAAGCCGCGCATAATCCGATTAATCTGATCCATCGCGCTAAATATGTTAATTTACAGATTTATATTCTTTCGCGGTAAAAATAATGTTTTATTTTTTTTAATTTTAAAGTTTTTAAAAATATCGCAGACATTTTTTAAGAAGAAAGATTTTTATCAACGAGAGCTTCACAGTTTCATATATATATATGTATTGTCAAGAATTCAAGGTCGATTCGAAGCGCGTCAATTAGATCATAAATCGAATATGCTTTGGAAGTTGTACGAAAGCGCCGAAGAACCAAGGAAAGTTTCAAAATAATGGAGTGTACAAACGTGCTCTTTCTGGCAACTGACGGATATCGTGTCTTCTGCGATAAATCGAACGTCGGTTAAGTCTCCTTGAGCACGAAACCATATTCACGAAGGACATGAGAGCTCGAGAAAAGCTGAATTCTCGAGTTTTACTTCTAGCAATTTTTGATCATTTTCATGTTATTGTTTTTCAGTTATGTCGTATCAAATATCTACTCGTCTCATTTTCGTAAAACCTTAGGTCGCGTAAAGAGACAAATTAAACACGCGCGAACGTTTAATTATTTAAATCATTTGCAAAAACAAGTTGACAACACAATTCTTTGTTCGTTTTTCGAACCACGTTTCGAAAATTGACATACTGACCTACTAAAGGGGATACATGCTATGACGTCAGTCGTAGGGGTAATTCGGTAGGGTACGCTCCGCGTACGATCGATATTCCGGTCCATGGCGCTTGTCTGTATTAAAGAGGAAAAGACGCCTCTGCTGCGAGAGACTTATATACATCGCCGAGCATCGTGTCAGCTATAATGCTAGCGCGCAAGACGCGCTTGGAGTTTGTTATGCGTCGAACTCTAACCATTCATCGTCTAATTTTATTACCAATAACGAATCTCTCTCTTTCTTTCTCTCTCTCTCTCTTGGCGCGAGCTAAGATTGATCGCCGGGACAAAAAGCGAACAGCCGAGTGCGTGCTCGGCCATCCGGAATAAAGACCAAGAGCAGAAGGGAGACGCGACGGCGAGTGTCGATTAAAACTTCTGTAAGTCGCCTTCGACGGATCATTGGCCGCTTCGGCTCCAACTAAGAGAGTGACAGAGTTCCGTCGGCGGCTTTTTGTCCCGGCTTGCTTTTTCCGACCTTTTTTTAGCGAGTTTGCTCTAAGCCGTTAGTGGAATTGACCGCCGAAGCGGCTTTTCCTCGCCCTCTCTGTCTTCCCGGACTTCATCGTCTTTCCGGTGCGAACTTCAGCGAGATCAATCGAGACAAAGCGACATGGGCTGCTTATCAGTCGCACAACATACGAAAAGTTTATATTGCCGAACTCAGTCTCTTGACGAAATAAAAAATAAAATAAAATATAACAAAACAAAGTCAGTTAAATCGATTAGACACAAAATAAACGCAGACAGTGGAGTGAGTGCAGATTGTAAGAGTAAAGTTCGCGTGCTTCCACATATGTATGTATTTAACAAGAAAGTATTCATTACGGAATCATGTAAAAATAATAACTAGTAATTAGCTCTTGACTTTCTTGTGATAAAGTTAATAGCTGGTGTGGATGTAACGGTCAGAAGAGACTGTGCAAATTATACTTTTACGAAATTTCAGAAACCCCATTGCGATCGATCGGTTACACAAGCAACTCGTGTCGAAATATTCGATCGCGTCCGGGCAATATTATATAATTAACGTTAATAAATTTCCCGATCGCTCGCGCACGCGCGAACGCATTTCCGTAGGATGCAATTACTCGACGCCTCAGAAGCCGTGCGCATGAATTATTCGGCGAATAAGCTCGGGGCTCGTTAACTCGCGAAACGGAACGAAGACCATCGACAATCACGATGTCAAAGCCGGGAGGCAGGTGCTTGGAAGTGCGACGCGCACGACTTCCGGTGCGCGCGCGGCACTGCACTTATGCACTTGTTGCACAATCTGCCTAACGATCTCGCTCGCGAGCTCGGATTAATAATCACGACTCCGTCGTAGTCCCATTCCTCTTCCCCTCTCCCCCTCGAGTTCTATACGACGAGAGATGCGCGCGGTCCGGCGCGGAATCCTATTTAAAAATAATTGCGTACCCACTCTCGCTCACCTGTGGTGGTTTCCTGTACTTGATTACGGCTAATTGTTCGGGATTTACAAGTATAATGGCGCGTTTAATGCGGCGACTTACGTGACGGCCCTGAGACCGACTTGCGTTGTGTCGTCCTACAGCAGACAACTGTGATTCCTATGCGCCCGGTGAGCGAGCAAAAATAAAAAAAATAAAAAAAAATTATCCCCCTCCACATTCCGCGAGGAAACCGCGTCTCCGAGTTTCCTCCACGGAACTGTGACGAAACGATCGTCGGACAAGCGCAACTGACTTTTAGAATTGCAAAGTAGCATAATTACACGCGAGAAGGAATCGACTCGGCCGCACTTGCGGCCTAAAGCGCAGCGGAAATAAAATTATAAAAGAAAGTGTTGTTTTTTCGTACTTCCGGAACGATTAATTTGCAACGCACCAATGCTAATTACATTTTTAAATCGGTCTTGATTACTTTTCTTGTGTTTACTTGAAAAGATGATGAATTTTCTTAAGATTTTGTATCTGCTTTTCTAAAGTTTTTTTTTTAGCTTCATACAACCTATCCGCGCTTTATCCTTGTATACGCATCGCATGATAATACTATACACAGATAAATGAGGCTTTGACTGCAGACGAATTCAAATCACCGAAACGTATCGATCTTTCGAACTTTGATTTAAAACCTGAAATTAGTCGGGGGCAATCTCCAAAAGCTCTTCCCCTGTCTTCTTCACACAGTCTATTCCTCTCTCCCCCCCTCTCTCTCTCTCTCTCTCTCATCCACCGAATCGTCACAACGTGCGGAAAGTCTTTATATAGTCATGTTTGGACATTTTCGCAATCCGTTTGAGCTATCAGCGAAATGACCATTCGGCACCGGATCGACGGAACGAATAAACAAGCATGCACGCTAGATAAATAGGAAGAGAGAGAAAGAGAGAGCAAAAAGAACGTAGAGAGAATCGGCCACCGCCAATCTGTCGCTGGTTGCATTAGCCCGGGGGGTTGGCTTTTCAAAAGCTCACGTTTGATGAATCTCTCTCTTCCCTCCCTCTTCCTCTTTCTCTCGTGCGCTCATGCGCTCGGAGATACTTTTAAAGTAAATTAGCTTTTTAGTTTTCTGTGTGCCCAAATCCCGGGGAATATAGCGTATATATTCGTATGTATAAAGGGAAGGAAAGGGCTTGCTCTCTCTCGGCCGCGCCGTGCTTGGCGGAGGCTCTCTCTCTCTCTCTCTCTCTCTTCTTCTCCCGCGCGCGTTTTCGAGAAAGAAGGGAGAGAGAAAAGGGGTACGCGCGCACCTTCGACCTATTCGCGCGTGTTACTCGTGTCTAAGTCAGACAAACCGCGTTTGGCCTCCTCCAACGTGTATATATACACACGTCTGAATGCCCAAAAACACAAAGTGCGCCCACTGCATTGGCAGAGTACAGTGAAAGAGCCTGGTGGTCTCCGCCCGCGCGTTAATTCATGTGAAAGACCAGCCGTGCGCGCGCGGCTGTGCCCCGAAGCGACGATCGCTTTTACTGGCGTTGACTCTTTGCCGGCGAAAAAAGAGACGAGGTCCTTTCTCGACGCGAGGATAACCACTCGAGTAGGAATCCTCGTGGTTTTGTGTAAAACGCGAGTGATGTTTTCTCTCAAAGAAAATGGAAATGGAAAGCAAAATGCATTTTTGAAAAATTCGCAAAAACGTAGCACTAACTTTCTCGTGAGAAATACAATAAGCACAAATAAATAACCTAGTGGGGAAGAAGTGTATGTGTGTATGTGATAATCGATTAAACTCGAAATATCTTGATTTCATATTAAGCAATCGCAATATCATATAAAGCATATAAAGCACTTTAAGCACATTCTGCATATTAAGTGAATTTGCCGGTTGCGCCATGAGAGCTCATTGATTAAATGATTTACACATTATCAAGCAAAATTCTTTTTTTCGGCGTTTAGTAAAACGCAGGTAAAAGTTTTGCCGCAGCTAAATTTATCTCTCAAACTGATTTCATTGTATTACATCGGAGGGTAGAGCTATGTAAATTGATGAAATGGAGATCAAGCTGGATAAAATTGAGATACATCCGGCCGGAGAATGCGCAATTTATTGCAAAAATATTCGTTTTTAATATGGCGCAGCGAAAACTGTAGCGTGAGAAATGTACACGCCGCGATATTTATATATCAAATATGTGTTTTGTATTTAATTGCCTGGCGCGAATTGATCGCGAAAGAACAATTCGTTTACGAAAAATGCCGAGCGTGGTTTGGTATTTCATTTTTTTTTGTTTTTTTTTGTTTTTTTTTTTTGTTTTTTTCATACACACACGCGCACACAACAAATATTAAAGCATAGTCTTGTTTTAAAATCGATTGTCTTCTTATTTCGATACAATTAATACACGTATGAAATTTGCAAATATTTTGTCGCTCTTTTTTTGAAAAATTGATGCGATTTCTTTTTTGTTTAAACAAAATTAGCGTATCACACTTGCGCGATCTTATCGCGCGAGGGAAGAAGAAATAAATAAATTACACGGCAACGTGAGTCTTATTTCGAGATCCGTTCCCGAAATTCGTGGATTCGAGCAACTTTTGCGCCAGAGTAATCATAAGATTCCACTGTCAAAACGATCTCATTGCAAACGTGATTAGCGTTTTTCGATCTAAAAAGCCCGAAAGCAACATACTCTAGATTCCGCGCGGACGCGTACCACACAAGCTATCGGACAATAAATAATCGGTCGTAGTGGAGGAGAGAAGAGAGAATAAAAACGAAAAACAAAAAAACAGAAAAGCGAGAAAAAGGATGAAGGTTTAAAAGCAAATACTCGCGCGGACTCCCCGCAAGGCGACCTCGGCTGAACTTCTAGCAGACATTGCGGGGGGTCTTCTAACGAGCCGTGCAATTAACATTTTTATTAGACGGTTCCTCTGCCTACAAGCCAGTCCTCTGACCTGCTCCATATGTGTATTCGCCAGTACCTCGATACCTCTTTCGACAGCGCGGAGAACAACTTCCTCCTGTCTGCGAAATAGAATTTGACTCGCGTCCGTTTCCATAGAATCAAAAGAGAAAAAAAAAAAAAAAAAAAAAAAAAAAAAAAAAAAAAAAACGAAGCGCGAATGAACGCGCAATAAAGCAAAAACGAATTAATGCCAAGTGTCTTTCGTCAGATCGTATGTCTCATTCTCACGCCACGTTCGATCTTCTCCTAGAAAATCCTCACGCCGGTATGTGAATCTTCCCGTTGTGCGAGCGCAATTCCCGCCCCCGCCTCAGAATTATTTCTTAAGCATCGTTTTCGCACCTGGAGAAAGCACCGTATTATTTTCCCGACGCGCGTCTCGCGCAACAAAACAAACAAGGGCTATTGCCGCACGTAGGGCGCATCATCCGTGCCGAGCTCGGTAAGTATCGTTGCACACATGCCGATAGTCGCGCATTTCAGGGCCGCCGCCGCGCTATACGATGCATCGTCGATGCGCGCTGCATTGTTCGGGCATTTCTCGATGTGGCATCGCGTCGGTGTGCGCTACGTGCCGTACGGTGATTTGGCTAACCACACGTTTGTTGAGCCATCGGCGGCATCCGGCATTGTTTGCTCGCTTTGATGAGGCCAATTCGCGTTTCGCTTTTGCGTTCGCGTTTCGTGTGGGATGCGCGCGCGCGCGTGCGCTCGGGCGCGTGAAGCGTGCTCGTGTATACGTATGTGTGTGCACTAGCTTGTGCGTGCGCCTGCCTCGGCTGCGCCGTGTGTGCGCGCGCGTACACACACATAGGGTACGCGAGAGCCTGCGTATGTCATTAGTGACCCTGGAGGTGACCCCGGGATTCGCTCTCACCATACCGGACTATCAACACCAACCACCGTGTACCACCGACAGAGAGAAGCTCCATTATGCGCTCCTAACGATATACATCCAACTCGGCGCACGAGACATTCTGTCGCACGTCACCGTAGTATATCGCTCGATGATTCGATGCGTTTTCATCTTACCTACTTGGCGCGAAATAACGTGGGATTACGTAGTTATGCTATAGCTTTTTCTCAATGGTCTGAGTGACAGAGATACCGTGCGGTGTTTCTGTTGCTCGTTCTATGCTTGTTCTATGAGAATTGCATGAGCGAGGAGGAGCGTTCATAAACAACGCGGACAAGGCAACGCGAACGAGGACTCGAGAAACGCGATCGATCCGACATGGGACGTTTGTCTGCTGCGGAAGAAGAGTAGTGGTTATACTGCGGCCCGCCCGCGCACGTATATAATACGATACTGCTTCGTCGTATCCCCGCGACGTTCCGAGTCCGCCAAACTAGTAACTGGTGGTGCTATTAAATGCAGACACGAGCGAGCGCGGCCCGGAAATTGCCTAATTTCCTGAGTGCGCGCGCCGATCCGTCAACCTGACGTGACGGGGGACGTGGCTGCACGGAATACCGTGACTTTTAATGTCAAGTGTCGAAAGAAAACCCGGTTATATCGGCGCCGGGCTATAAGGCTGGACCGACGGATATATACATATATATTATATATATGTGTATATATATGTATATATATATATAAATATATATATATATACGTCGCTCTCTCGTTCAAGTGGATTTCCGTTCGAGTCGTGCGCCGTCGTCGCCACGACACGAGAGTCTCTCGTGTGTTTCGCGCGCGGCCTGATCCCCAATTGCCCCGGCTAGCTCTATTCGCGTCTACATCGGAAACGGATATACGCTTCTCGTTAGATTAATCGCAATTGCACGAATGCTCTTGACGGTGGCAACACGCACGGACACGATGCGGCCGGTCGTTGCGTCTCCTCGCGTGTTACAGCCCCTTAGCCTGATGGATTGGATGTATTTACGCTTAATAATTATTACGTATATATTATTACGTATACAGTAGATTTATCTACAGCGATGTATTTGTTGAATTTTCCACTGTTAGAAACGTACTGACACATCGCTATAGATGCAATAAGCCCTCAGAACGAGTAGTTGCTGGGAAGGAAAAGATTAGACGTTCGACGCGGGTCGTCGGCGATAGAGACTCTTGATCCGTCGGCTCAATGTTTTCCGAAAGAAGAAGGGTGACAGTAGATAAGAGAAAATCCACAATTAAGAAGCGTCAATCGTTTGTGACACGCGCTCCCCACTCTTCATTACGTGACGTATGAGGGATGTCTCGGAATCTTCTCTTAATGATCACTTAATGAGAGAGAGAGAGAAAGATATTACAAGCTAAGCTAAAGAATGTTTTGTTTTATCGTTACAGCTTTTTGAATGACAACAGTTTTATTTACGTCTAGATAAATAATGAATATAGTGGTGTTTCTAGTTTTTAAGGAATATTAATAAATATCTCAGAGAACATCTTTTTATCGCATAAGTATAATAAAAGAAATTTATTCTCTCTCTCCTACGACGGAAATTCATATTTCTCTTTGTCTTTTTTTTTCTTTTTTTATTCTGATACGCGCTATTCAATAATAGCGCTCGGCGAAATATCGATAAGAATAGTCTTCCTACGAGTTGTCCGTGTGGCTAGTGTACGTTGATGGCAATCTCCGCGTCAGAGCCGTGCGATGTCGTATCTGTACCACCAGATGCCACATGCGCCGCGTGTAGAGTCGACGAGAAGCAGGACGAAAGGGGGGTCGCCGTACAGTCTCTCCCTTCCCCACTACGGACGAATGGGCGTGTATTGGCGTTCCCACCAGCCGAGTCTCTTCTCCTACGACCCCTCCGTCGCTTTCCCCACCAGGTGAGCCCGGCGACTCTGTGACCGTGAGATCCCACACGGACGGACGCGGTGGCGCGCGGCAAGGAGGACGGTGGGACCATTCTCGTGTCGCCTCGAGAGTCCCCTACTTTGCCGTGTCGTCCGCGCGCACTGTCCTCCGTGGCCGCCGCGATCCACGCCTTCCACCTCTTCCCATTGGCCCGATCTGTCCCCAGAGTCCTGGTGACACACGCCCCTCCTCGTCGTTCTCCAGGAATCAAGCCGCGGCGCAGGAGATCGCCGCTCCAGCGGCGCTGCTTCTTGCTCCGAGAACGGCGGAAAGCGGTCGCCCGAGGATGTCCTTAGGTGCGCGTCTGTCCAAGGATTGATCGGGTTGCCTCGGGTTGGGCGTGTACGCGCTCTATCGCCCGATGCCAAGAGAGAAAACGCGATGGAAATACAGAGAGATCCACGCCCGAGAAACATCTCGATTCCATATAATCGCCTAACTGCATTAGTGCAGCAGTTCTCCCCCGCTTCTCAACTTATACATCAGCATGTTAAATCTCCGACCAAGGAAAAGCAATGACCAACGTTCCTCGCGCGATTTGTAATCATCGCTCACGCGGTTCTTCCATTAAATAATCTATATTTTCACGATAACTCCATATTGACATTACAATTAAACCTTTTATCAAGTCTTTTCGAGATAAAAAAGAAAAATTACATTTTCAGACTTACAATTTCATACACCTAAATTATGTACAGCAAAAATATAGCATAATATAATGTTTGCCTGATATTCTCAGATATTTCAGATGATTAGGATATCGAAGATACACAAAACAACGTAAGAGAAGTGGCGATCAATACATGTATATACACGAGTAACGTATGCAGTTTAACTTACGCTTGTTTTTCTTCTTCATGCCGCTCGAGCGGAGCAAACCGTCTCCACCTACTGTCGATTGGACAGCTGGGAAGCGCAGCCCGATTGCGTAACGGAGACTATATTCGCCCGGTCGTAAAATGTAATCGCTCCGCTGTGCCCGAAGCACACAGTCCGCGATAGGGCTGTTGAGAGAGAGACGCGCATTATCTTGCGGTATAACTGATAGTATAGAATCACGCATGATGTCACGGATGATTTTTAGATCCGGATATGTCTGTTGAGATCGCGAAATCATGAACTTTGATGATAATTGCATCGAGCGTGCATATTCCGGACTTGTAACAAACATATATCCTATATACGTCGAAATACGCGTCGTATCTACACCCAATATTTAAAAGTCGTTTCTTATCGAACGACTTGACTTAATCAACCATCACAAGTGCATTAGTCGTTTGAAATTTGCTGTCGCTGTTCATTTGTTTTTCTCAATAGAAATGATGCAATCGTTATCCGTCACTTTTTAGTGGGCAAAGTAGCAGAGAAACCATCTCGATTATCTTTTTTGCGTTTAGTATGTACGAGTCTAGATCAAATAGACGGAATTGTGGGATCGTCAATATTACAATAGAGAGCGAGAAGAACGCGAAATCCATTTCGATTCGCTCGGTATAATTAAACACGCGCCCGCGACTAGTCGATCAGGTCGATCGTTATCGAGCGTTGCCTCGATAACACGCACGCTCTTGACAGTCCATTCGGCGGAAAGGTCGCGGGACGAGCGCGCGCAAGGCAAAGCGAATGCAACGACGGCTTTGTCTCGTTACGCTAGCAGACCGGCATCAGCAGCGAGATGCGTCTGCCGAGAATGAGAGAAAGAGAGAGAGAGAAGAACGAGGAGTCAGCAAGGATGATCTGAACGCTGCCTGAGCTGAAGATGGAGGCACGATAACGACGACGGAAATTGAATTCTCTCACCAGTCATCCCGCTGCGAAGAGAGTGCATGCACACACGCATCGATTCACCCCGCGAGTCGTATAAGCTGAGTATCGACGGTCTGCGCGGCGGGAGAAAGAGCGAGAGAGAAAAAGAGAAAGAGAAAGAGAGAAAGAAAGAGAGAGAGAGAGAGAGAGAGAAAAAAGGGCGATATATGGCGTGCTAGAAAGAAAGAGTGAGAAAGAGAGTAGAACTCACAGTTCCGTCCTTTCTGCTCCTTTTGTCTCGACAACGCGGTACGGATGGGTGCACGTAGGCTACCTCGAAAGGCGAAGCTCTCGCAACGGCCGCTCTACGTACCTGCGGCATCAGCAGCCGCGCCGTCCGTTTTACCTGCCATGCGAGACAAAACACGGGGAGGAGGTGCTCGTAAAAAAAAGAGCGTCCTTTTCCGTAAGGAACTCCATCGACACGATAAATACGAGCTCGAAGAATCGATGAGTTTAGTTCATAATTTTCTTTATAGAGTCCTTTGATGTGCGAAACAAGTCTTAGAAATTCTATCACTGTTCCTCTTTTGCGACGTTACTTAAAGTTCAAACGGTCTTCACGGGAACGACTTCTTTGTTTGCTAACGTATATTTTGTTGTTGTCTTTGCGCGAGTCTGTGCAAAACATCGATGGTCTGGTTAGTAAAATCGTACCTAGGAGCATGTCCAATCGACATTACGATAATTTATGGCTTAAATAAATGCCCGATCGGTGTTCGAGCATGTACAGGTATCAATTTACATGACGCAACGGATATGTAACCTGATATATCGTGTGGCGGCGGTACTGGCAGACTCGCGCTCGATGGTTCTCGTCGTAACTACTGGCACGGCCGACATGTAGTAGAGACGCACGAAAAAGAATTGTAATCTCTCTGCAACACAAAAAAAAATACAAATATAAAATACAAATTTTACATTTTATGCCGCACACACACACACGCAACGTACGTGACCAATTGTCACATCGGACATTAAATGTGAATTGTTGCGTGAGCAAACGAGTCAGGTTAATGACTTCGTTGTGTAACAAAACGTATATACATATATGCTTCGTAACTCGAGATTCGCGAATAACCGAGATCGCAATTTTGCATCGATTCGTCCCGAATTCGATGATGAACTCTGTACACATATATTCAAGCTAGTGTAACTAGCCGTCTCGGTTTTATCGAATTTATGTGATTTCCAATGTTTAATTGAATACAATACATACGCGAGATTACTAACTGCTCTGTTTTTATATTTTCGCAACTTTTATTTTCAGCACTAGTATTTTTTATCGACGTCAATTTGCAATCACGTGTAATCACGTCAGTATATAATTTAAAGTAAGTTTCGTACTTGATTACTGCAGTCATTTTGACAGCCGATGTATTATTTAACGTAACACAACTGTAAAGTAGGAACTAAATGATTCGAACTTAAATTCGCATGAAGTTGCACGATTTATATTCGACTCCGACATAAACTGCCAAAAACATAAATAAAAACGTTCTACGCGACTTGTTGACAACATTTCCACGCTGCGTTTCGAAACTCGACGGTAGCGTTGATTGGCCAATCAGAAATCTCTCTTGATTGGTCAATTAAATCGTGAGTAAAGGGTTTGGAAACGCAATCCAAGTTTGGTAAAATTTCTTAATCTAGTAGATGTTTATAGTCGCAGTCGTACGTATTCCGGATCGGACGGATGTATCGGCAAAGTACGAAAATATGATTCCAAGAGCGAACGACGCTCCCGATGGGATCGGCGAAAGCGCGAAGGACCCACAAAAGGTGAACCCACTTGGTGGGTCTGCTGTCGGTGACGGGGTGGCGGTGTATGTATACGTACGCTCGCGGAAGGCGGGAGGTTAGTTCGTAGGTTGGTAGAGAGATATATCGGAGCTCGGCTCCACTCGGGCGGTTTCGTGGGTTTCCGCTGACTGGTGGTAACCGCCGCGCGCCGCGCACCTCCGCGCAAGAGTTTCACGCTGCGTGGAACGAAACTCGTACGTACGCGATCAGCTCGACCGAGGCGGCCGGTCTTCCTTTGCGTATCGGGTCCTGCTGTGTTTCGCGCCGGCCGACAGCCTCTCTCATCACTTCGTGATAATAACGCGCGATTATTCGCGAAGACGACACGACACAACAGGCGACGACAACGACAACAGTGGTGAGTGTCTTTGTGTGAGCTTTGAACATCATACATACAACGCGTCACACGTACGTATCCACCCACACGCGCGTTTTATCGGTAAGGTCGCACAAAGGCGCGAAACTGTTCGATATTCAACGTGATATTCTTCCGCGCGAAATATTTCGCGATGCGTTCTCGAGGCAGTGTACCGTGAAAAGAGTTCTCGCGGCTGCAACGACGGCGATAACGGCAAGAAAACGCGCCAATCGCGCGTCCGGTGTTCGCGTGGTGCTTCACGCTCGGCGGTTTGTCGCAGAAGAGGAGAGGGAGGCGGAGGGACTGGAGGAGGAGGAGGTGGAGAAAGAAGAGGAGGAGGTGGCGAGCGAGGGTGGTGAGAGCAACGGGGGAGAGGAGTACATCACGGGAGATCGCGTGAGAGAAATTGGAGCGTGTCTGTGACATTTCTTTTTTTGCTCCTCTCTCGCTCCGGCATTCCGTAATCCAGAAGAGATAGAACTCTTCCCGCAAGATCGTTCCTGATTCGACGAATGACAGGGGAGAGTCGAAAGATATTCACCGCTGGTTTAGCATAGCCAGGTAACGATCCGGCTCGAGGGAAAATCGGAGTCGTAGGCGGGGCTTAAGGTCGGTGGACACGTGACACGGAAACTGTCACGCCGCCCTTGCCCTCTCCTCGTATTCCCCCTCCACACAACCGAAATCCAGTGCGACTCACTGGAGAGGACGACGCCCGAGACAACTCGCACGTGTGTGTATGTGTATGTGTGTGCGCGCGCGTTCGTCGCCTCGCTCCGTGGCGTAGAATCGTGGAGAATTTCACGATGTAGGACTAAGACGCGATCACGAATGCTCCGGGACTATGTCAGCTATGCGCTCGCTAATCAATGTAATCTGCACACCCCTCATGGCGTGACACTGACAGAATTCTGACACCCGCAAACTATGCGATGCTATCCAAGATCGCAGTGCTCCAGTTCCCTTTCATCCTCTTCTAATTCACCAGGATCAAATTCACAGGTCGAATTATTTTTGAGAGATGTAAATAATAATTTCTGCATTTAAATAATGCGCATCAGATTTTATTGTGATCTATCGTGCGCCCTAGTGTTTGTTACCGCACCTCTCTCACGCAATTTCACAGCTAATCGACCATCGACGACAACGATCGGTTTGCCGCAATCGATCAACATCTCACCGCACCGCAACAACTCGGCGCTCGTTCCAACTCGCAAGACGATGACGCCGTCGTGGTTGTCCGAGGAACGCCGTCGCGGCGTCGACGCGTGAATCGACTCGAGAATGCAGCAGGCCAGCGTGGGCGGCTGCGACGAGGACTTCGGTGCGACGAGTCCTCCGGCGAGATCGCCGGCCAGTTTCGCGATTAAGAGCGAGCTCGTTGTCGCGGACAGAAACGACGGGGTGAGAGTTAAGGTCGAGATGCCCGAGCCCACGGAGGCCGGCGTCGAGGTCAAAGGCGAACCGCGGGAGGACTACCAACGGCAGCTCAGCAACAGCGATAGTTATCACTACAGCGACAAAAAACCGGGATATGTTCCGGACACTCCCGGGCAACAGTGTCAACAGCCACCGCCGCCGCCACCGCCGCCGCCACATCAGGGATATCGTCCCGTGGGACTGCCCAACTCCTTCGGTTTTTCTCCCTTTTACGGGCATCATCATCATCCAGCCATGATGCCGACGTCCTTTTCGGCCGGGCGTCCGTCATCGGACGGACCGATCAACAAGATCGGCGACAGTCACGAACAGACGACGTCGCACATCGACAGACACGCGGCCATCTACGGCAGGATGCCGCCGATTCCCAACGACCCCGGTTTCCTGCACGAGCATCACCATCGCTTCGACGCCAGCGACTTTCAGCACGCCGCCAACGTGCCGTATCCAAACTTCCGCTCCTCCGTGCGCTCACCTTACAGCAATCACCAGAACAACAGCGTCTACAACAGGAGTAGTCACTATCATCCGGCCAGACAGCGCAAGTGGAGCAACGCTGTGTTCCGCGGGCTGCATCCACCGATGCCTGTAAGTTTGTTTCTGTTTTCCTTTGTTATTTTCTTATTAAGCGGCGTTACGGATTTCTTTTATCTTTCAATAATTGTTTTCGTTTTTTTTGAGGGGAAAACTTTGAACTTGCTTTTGCAACATTGTTTTTGTTTTGTATAGTTTTTTGGCAATCAGTATTTTTTTTTTAATAGAAAGACAGCTGTTTTCAAAACGGAAACTTTCAAGATAATTCTGTATAATGTTTGTTAACATCATCACTGTATGTACATTTCTTTGACAAAAAAAAATTTTTAATTGATGCGTTAGTTATTATATTTTGCATTGAATTACGCGGTTATTCCCGGAACGGTATGGCACTTATTGAGGGAACAATGCCTCTGTGACGAAAGCGAGACTATCGCGTTCGCCGTGATCGCGCCGTGATCTTATTGAGAACTCGGATAAGATCGGTAATCGGAGAACGGAGATAGCATCGGTGATCTCGACAACGACGACGTAGGCGGGGTAGAAATTTCGTTTTTTTTTGTCCCTCTGGCGTATGCGAATCATCGCCAAGAGGAACAAGTAAAATAAAATTTTCAAACATAACCAGTATGTCAATGCTTTTCTGTATTTCATTTTGCAGAGCAACGCGTTACAATGCGTTCTATCGTAAAATTTCTCACAATTTCCTAATCTTCTAAACGTGCCCGATTGTTGTGATCACTCCGAAATAAAATATTCATCAAAAATAAAAAGTAGTTACATGTAAAGTGTGTACAAAGATGTGTAATTGCCACGTTGTTTCCGTTGCTTTGAGTAAATATGTTGCTTTGAATCGCCGGGATTGGAAGGGCGGAAAAATGACGCGTTCACACGAGAGCAGAAAAAGCGCGCGTCGAATAATAAGAAAATGCTATGTAACGTTAAGGATCTGACACAATTAGCTCGTCACGCTGTGTTATCGTTTGCAAAGAGCACTGTGGGGGTGTGCGCCGGCATTAACCTTCTCAACCCTATGACAGCCACTTTGCCGCGTTACATCATATTCTATTTGCATATAGATCGAACATATAGACACGTTTATTTTGAAAGATATGTTCTGTTTTTTTTTTGTATACGTTTCAATATGTGTGTGAAACAAATAAAAAGATAACGCGTTATTTAGTTCGAGAATAAACAAAGGAAATCTCGACGCGTGATGCTTTTTTGCAATTATTACATCCATCCATTCAGTGATGGGGAAAAATCAAATCTGATGTTTTACATGGCAGCTTTTGTATTTCCCACGATTTTTTGCTTCCGCAAGACATTGTACGAGACTTCAATTGAAATTGCCGGGTCGGAATGAAGGGTTAATGAAATCGGACGAGACGTCGCGATTACCCGGCCAAAAATTGCGCCTTGACCGAAATTACAGTGATTACACGCGCCGCGGACGTGGTTCTGCCCCTCGGGAGAGAACGCCGCGTTGCACCCTCTCGTTCGTCTCACGACTCTCCCTCTTTCCCTATACGTATGTGTATACTCTCTCGTGGAAGTGATAGAGGCTTTCATTGAGAGAGAGAGCTTTGGTCGATTTGTGAGCGGCGAAAACGCGGGCGTCGATGGCGGTTTCTCTCGACGATTACCGTAACGCCGTGCTCGTAAAACAGATGCGCGTGCTCGGCGTCCATTATGACGTAATCCAGCGCTTCTTATAATTTATCGCCGGTCGGAGAGCGAGCGAGCAAACCAGAGGGATAAATATCGTTCGAAATTTCAGTTAAGCGGCCGCATTAATTTACGGGATGACGATTAGCTCGTCGAACTTGCCGATTTTGTTAATTTTCAACGAGGGCCCGGGATTTAGCGCCTCTCACGTCGCCTAACCTCCTCTCGTCTGAGGTTCTTTCGCTTTATAGCACTTTCGTTGCGTTTCCAAAATTTATGACGTTAGAACACAATTCAACTGGTGGCTCAACGGGAGCAGGTTTCGAGCGTATAACGACCGATCCGCAACACGGGAATTTGCATTCTGTTCTTGGGCTTGTTGTAAGCGATTCGCGATTGGTATTTGCGTGGAAAGAAGAACTATAACGCGCGTTCAGAAGTTTCACACGAGCGGGGTCTTATCTTATACAGATCGACGTCGATCAGTTAGGCGTGACTCATTCCGCGAGAGATATATCGCCTGTTCGCGCTCGCGGGAAGTATGAGAAATGCATTAGCTTTGGGTATCACGCGGTGAACTATTCTATGGAAAGTGCTTGTGTGCTCGATGGTCTTAATTTACCATTCCGACATACATTACCATGCCAGGTATCTCGATTGTAGTAAGTGCAACATTTATATATGTAGAAATTAATTTAGAAAGTAATTTTAAAAGCCAAATTTATTTAAGTAAGATTTGTGAGAGAGTTTTTTTTCTTTTAATTTTTCTAATCGGTCAACTGTTTGTTTATATACAGTTAATCTTTGAATTTTTTTTCGATTTGATCAATAGATATTTTTCTCGTGGACTTCTTTGTTCCATCTCCGAATGTGTATTTACACGCGGCGCTCCATAATCGGCGCGATTGCCTCCGAAACAGGACCACCGATTACAGTCGCGACCGAGCGACTTGAACTATCGTCGTGTGTTTCCGTGCCGAAAGTACTTCGCAACTCGCTACGGCTCGCTTTCTCATCTACATACTGTTACGTCTCGTGTAACGACCGCGTTCATCTTCCGCCGCTACGCACCTGTATCGAGATAACGTTCTCCCGTAACGTATGCCCGTAACGAATAAGGGCATTGAATCGACGCCGATCCCTTCGGCTCCGTTTTCATACGCAAGCGTGCACATCGGGTTTAGCGTACGAAGTCGCGCCAAACCCGAAGGCGCGAATCAGTCTATAAATTTCGCGACGGCGAAGAGAAGTTCTCGCACACCTGTATGCGAGTCGCGGAAGATATCGGTGTCGCGATAGCGTGGGACGTTTTTCTTACGTCGTTTTCTAAGAATATAAAAGCACGTATATAAAATAAAATCTCCCAGTCGTTCTAGAATCACATTCATATATGCAAGGAAAACCAGTTTAATAAGTAGTTTTGATTGTGTAATTTTTTTTAACAAATCACTTCCTATTATCTGATCTGCAAATCAGCTGTAATTTATTTAATCAGCTGCACTTACAGAGCGCCACACTAGATCCGGATCGCTATAAAAATAAAAATTCACATTTTTTTTTTCAAACTGCTGCAAAATGTACAATAACATTTTCAAACGATTTATTCGATTGTATAGAAGATATTCTTTAATTATAAATTTTGAATAGATTATTAGTTTCAAAATTTTTAATTTTAATTAAATAGAACATGTTGCATTTTGTGATTCACAGGATTAATTAGATCCTGGACACTAGTTACGTTCTCAAAATGTAATTTTGAGTTTTTGAATGTGTTAGTTATATCTTATAGAGATAGTAGAAATATACTTGACGCTTGTACGTCACACTGTAAATAAAAAAATTACAACAAACGATATAAATCTAGTGCCGCGGACTAACTTGTGAACCAAACTAAATTTTCAGCATGATGCGACAATTACTAATGGTGTTAAATAGCATAGATTAGTGATTTTAATTTCGATCTTTATACATTTTAAATTTCATGTACCAATTATGACAGCGAAATGTCGTCGTAATTAGTACATGCAATTTAAAATATATAAAGATTGAAAAAGCACCCGCAAACTTGGTGATTTTTTTTCATGATAATTTATGCTATTTACTATGTGTTCTGATAAAATCTTGATTCATATCTGATAGTCTCATATATGATAGTTATAACAACAAATATATGCACGTATAATTGTTATTTACGCCAATAATGTTCAATGTTCACAATTATCAATCCTGCTGTATACGTCTATAGTAATTACACAGAAAGATATTAAAGATACATAAAAAAAAAAGAAAATTAAAGAAGCGAGAGATAAAAATATGAAATACGCATACGCATTAAAAATTGTGCCGCATAAAATATTCCGCGTATGAATGTAAAAATATTGCTGCAAAAAGACTCGCATTTGCGTAAGCGAACTCATCCTTGGAGCGTCGCGTGGCACGTATGCAAATCGCGCGTTGCAGTTTATGCGATTGGGTTTTTTACGTTTGTCGTACATCGATCGTTAAGCATATAACCTGTCCTTTTCGAACGAGATGTTTATACATTATTGAAGACGTGAAACCGCGTCGATTTGCAAATATCGTCGCCGTGCGACCGCGTTGCGGATAAATGACGATGAAAAAAAAAGAGAAAAAGAGAGCACAGAATTTGAACGGATCCAATGAGAAGTGGGACCGCGTGGAAAAGAAATACGCACGCCTCTCTATGTTAGGAAGGGCCTTGCGCGCGACGGCCCGGAGCAGTTCCGCTCGCCAGATGCGTACGAGCCGGACACGCCGATGCGTTTTTCTACCTGAAGGGCGTCCAATTGAGCGCAACACATGGCGCTGCGCTGAAGCGGGGGCCCGGGCCCTCGTGCGCCGATTCGTCTCATATCGTCGAGGAAACGAGCCGTCGTCGAGATCGCGCCACGCTTTTCATCGTCAACAAACACGCTAGACAAGAGCGCTTGTTGTTCGCCATCGGCTCCCTCTTTTCCTCTCCCCTTTCCCCTCCTGAGGTTTTGAACGCGTATTACGCGAGCCACCGCTTTCCGTACCGACGATCCGGGGAATCTTCTCGGAATACATATTGCGCTTCGAGTTTTCTGGATCATAAAGTCGTTTAAGTACCGCCTGAGAAGCGCGCGGAGACTTTCGATATATATGTATATATAATAGGTATGTATAAGTGCACGTTACAGTGCTCACATGCACTTTGTAACGGATATACGTGTGCGAGTTTATCCCTGCGTGCGCACGGCTCCTATATACTTCGCGCTCGCGTATAATGATGGTGGACGTGCAATAAAAAGTGCACTCGTGGTTATTAGTATCGTCGCAAAACACGCGGCACCTCAATGACACGAACGTATAAACGAGCCTGTACGTCGCCAATTGCTTGATGTGCAATCACGCGTGTGTCCGTATATGTGTCACTTTGCGGCGCATGAATAATTAATAGCGAGCATTTAACTTCTCGCGCTGTTCTCGACGATCAACCGGCATTTCGTTTCATCTCCTACTGGTTGGCTTTCAATCGTCGACTTTTTCTTTCCTCATTATTTTTCTGTAGTGTGTTCTTTCTTTCTTTTTTTTTTTTTTCAACGCATTAAAGTAATTCCGACGTAAAATATATTACGCATGTAATGCGTAACTTCGAACGTGTTATATATTTACGCCATCTTTCCCGTCTCTTCACTTAAAAATCCATTAGAGATTTTTTATATATTTAATGTGTTAATATTGTATATTATTTCAAGGAGAGAATTAACACGCGTGTTTTATCTCGATCGGTGCTAATAGAAACCAAACGATCGAAGAGAGGAAATTGTCATACCATGTCAGAAAGAGGATATAACGAAGAACAAATAATTAGAGTGCAGGTCTGCGGTTTTGTTTTGGCGAGCACGCGTCTTGTCATGCGGTTGTGTCGGCGGCTGACACATTCTTTATATATAAAAATTATATTCTTTATATATAAAAATATGTATCGGGATCACAAGAGATGTACCCTTACGTAAGATGTACCCTTTCCTCTAACATAACGCAGTTTTTTTCTATTTTCTCATTAATATCGTCGGTTAAACACACAAACCTATGTCGTCGACTTCGCACGAGATATTCGCGCAATATTGTGTCGACAAGATACTT
Source organism: Pseudomyrmex flavicornis (assembly GCA_014825475.1). NCBI lineage: Eukaryota > Metazoa > Arthropoda > Insecta > Hymenoptera > Formicidae > Pseudomyrmex > Pseudomyrmex flavicornis. The sequence continues at coordinate 28,391 of QVNW01000449.1, read as the reverse complement.
CTTCGAAAGTTTCTTTCTTTGCATAAAGAAAGAAAAAAAACTTACGTTAGCAGAACACCGATAATTTTTAACCGGTCGACCGTAACGCGATATCGCGTTTCTCATTCGTAATCGCGCTCCTATAATCTCTCGCTCTCGCGCGACCTAAAAGCCGCGGCTTAATTAAGTTCTGCTCGCGTGCCGCGACCGACCGAGGGATACCGCGTATTTTCAACTAAACCTGTCGACGTAAACCAACAGAAAACGACCCGCGCGCGAATTCTTTATCGTTTAGCAACCAGAAATCTTTTCCCGATTACGTAATACACCTGTTTTCTTGCGCCGCAATGCACCGTCGATTGCGATGAGACCTCGCATAAATGTCACAAGCGCCGATCGCGAGAAATATATGCAATGTGAACAATTTTTTTCCGCAATTAATACATTGATATCGCGCTTGCGCGTTTCTATACATGCAAGATATCAGAACTACAAAAATTACTTTGTTGATATTAATAAGTTTAATTAGTTTTTTGGGGAAAAATAAATTTGTAACAGAAAGATTTCTGTTACAAATTTGAGCAATCGGTTGCATCGTAATTGTGACCTCGCGATTAAATCGTCGCGACAGGAACGGTCGTTTATTGGCCGCTGTTATGTTTTACAAGCGCTGACACTGGCCAGCGAGCGCTTAGCCTATCGTTGGCATTATGATCGCTGCCATTAAAGTAATTGACGCCGCTCTCGGAGGAGATAGATACGCTTCTTATTGACCGACCCCGACGACACCACTCGACATCGGCTTCAATGAGCGTCCAGTCTCGACCTCAGAATACACGCTCGGATCGATCGATTAAACACTGCCGCCGCCGCCACGAATCGCAATTTGCATTAGAGCGCTATTTCCTCGGCTCCCATAATTCCGCGATCTCTTTTCTCTTCCGTTATTCAACGACACCCATTCATCATCGTTCCGCGCTGTGGCCAAAGTCGAACGCGTTCGCCATTGCAAACCATAATCGCTGTGAACTCCGATAATCGTCGCTGTTAGAGCATGGAATTAGATATCTTTGATTTTTTTTGTGATGCGCATGTGTGTGCGCACTTTGATAACGCGTCTTCGCCATTGCGTATCTACGTTGTAACAACATACTTACGGTACACGTCTAAATAAATCCGAACATATTTTTGTGCAAAGAACGCACACGCGTATAATAGCGATTATATTCAAACGCGAACATTTTTTATGACGCTATTAAACGTTCTCTTTCTCTCTTTCACGATAAATATCATCTGTAATTCGACTGGTATTCCACGATCGCACGTTCCTACATCGATATTACTCTATACGAAGGCGAGAGAGGATGCTTGAAAGCGCGTTTGGTCGCGCGCTGACTTTACGATCGCTGACACCTACCGCGACCTGCAATAGCGCGCGCTGACTACGCGCGGCGCGTGTGCACCGGCTTTTGCGCACCGCGGAGAGCGTTACGGCCGCGAATATTAAAGTAATTGATGCCTCCATAAAGCAGCGAACAGCGGCACGTCTTCGATGTCCCTGCGACCCTGGGCGCTTTTAAGTCGTGTTCATATAACTCCGCGCGCGTGCTCCATCTTGACCCACCAAGCGCCTCGGCGATGTATCCTATCAGCTACATCTCTATACCGGGATTTGTAATATCTTGTCCACAGCTGACTCTCTTCAAACCACGGTTTCGGACCATTGATATTCACACCGATATAAATCACACACGTGTATTTCGGAATGCGCGCGCGTACACACACAAAATACACAATTTATCGACAGCGTGAAAAGCGTTTCATTCACAGAGATTCTTTTATCTTCTCGCATAAAATCGCGCGAACGATTCCGTGTGCGATCGCCTTTAACTTCATGTCGGCAGTCGTTTCTTGTCTCGTATATTTTCCGGATACGCGTGTCATCGCCCGCGCGTTGTGTCTTTCTTTCTCTCGTAATTTCTCGCGACTACCGTATCATAGTAACGCGCGTTCCTCCCGTTAACCGGTTTTACGTGTGGCCGCGTTGCTGCTCTCTTGAGTTGTCGAGAAAAAAAGTTTCTTATACGTTTGACGTTCGTACAGATGTAAGCGCGAATGAGACAGTTTTGCGAAAAATGACATAGATGAAACTTGTGAAAGAGAAACGTGCGTTTTTTGCGACGCGTTACGAGATTCTCAACTGGATCTTGAGCGCAAAGTGCGGAGAACACGCTTTTACACGCGCTTGCTTTTACCGATGCACCGGCACGACGCGGCGCGATTTAAAGACCTCGGCTCGGTCGCGTAGGCGGCTCTGGGCCTTCCCTCGGTGTAAACCGAGCTTTACGGCTCGCACAGTGCCGTCGATCGTGAGATCGTATTAGAGCGCGCTGCACGTCGGCTTCGGCTTTGGGTTTAGCTCGAGCGAGGGGGATGTCGAGGGGAACAACAGCGCACCGATACAAGGGGAACGCGGGAACGAGACAGCGGGATGTGCGGAGGCACAATGGTGCTTCAGGTAGACAGAGATGAAGGAAGGAAGAGGAGCAGAGGGAGAGAGGTGCAGAAGAGCACATGGAAGGAACGTGTAACGATGTATCAAGCTGTTGCGCCCCTGGCGTGTCCGGCAATGGTGGATCGTCGCTTTGAGCTGGACCGCGGCCGGCTTCGGCTTTGCATCATGCCTTTACACGCTCCCAATGCCCAAACGAGGGACGATAATGCCCTCGCTCTCGTCTTGTTCCCGCGCATAGACACTATTAATTTTGTATCCCCCCGCCTGGCGCGCGAACCGCGCCGCTGGATTCGTCCGATTGACTCGTTCGACCGGCGCATCGCCGCTGGATACTCGCCGTATTATTTTCGATAGCTCGCGCGAAAAGACGATCGGTATTACTCTTTGACTTGGAAAATATATCGATGCTCTGGATGTACGCGATACACATATCTTGCGAATTTTTTGATACGTTCCAAGACGCGTTTAATTTTCTTAACGTAAATGTCTGTATAAAATTATTTACATAATATATGTATATAAACTATATAGGAATAGTTGTAAATGCTACTCTCCTTTTCAAATTAAATTAATTTGATATATTCAAAATTTTCTTTTTCGCCTATGCAAATTAACTCTAAAGAGTAAGAGTTAATTTAATTTGCACAGGACGAAATCGTTCGATGAGAAACGTCGCGTACAAATTTCGGATCCTTCTCGTTGCCTCGCCATTCTCTGTCATGGCAGTAAACATGGTGGGGCACAATGGCGGGCCTTAAATGGCGCAACAGCAGATTGAATCCGGCCCACGGCGAAATGGCTCCGTTCTCTATTATCCCGGTCATTATTAGCGTCGCGTGAATAGGTCGTGTAATACATCCCCGCACGTCAGCCGAGACCGTCATTTTCACGAGTGTCACGGCGCACAAAACAGAAGTACCGGACGTATAATGACACGTTGACAGGTGCGGACGGCCGATCGATGGCCGTGAACGCATATACACGCGCAGCGCGCAGCCATAGCACGCGACACGTGTGCACGTGTACATATATGTATATGTATGTATATATGTATGTATAGCTCTACTCTTGGTGCGTGCGAGGAAACGCGTGTACGTTTCGCACGTGCTCGCTCGTGCATCGTTCCGCTTGGAAAGCTCCTCTCCGCTGCGTCGGGGTTCCTCGCTTCTCAATCGGTCAGTTCGTTTGCCCCTGCCTCATGTATTTACATTGCTCCATTACGACGGAATCAACTGTTATCGGGCGGCTCAATATTTCATGGTGAAAGTGACGTTGTTTTTTTTTTTCTGTGCACGCAAGTTTTCACTTCTCTCTTCTTTGCGATGATTGTCTGTCAAGTTAATTTCGCCCGTTGCTGTCTCTCTTTCTCATTGATAAATAAGTAAGCGAACTTTTTGTGGGAAACGTCTGCAGGAAAGTCTAAAGAACCGAATGTACAATAATATATTATTGATTTCGAGAAGATTGTGTGTCCATGTTTTCAAGAAAAGAAACAAAGGAGTGGAACTCGAAACGACGTATGAATCACTTAAGTACCGCGTCGGTATGAAAATCGGGAGAGAAACAGACTCCGAGAGTTTTTTAGCTAACTCAAAGCTGATTCTCTCTCTCTCTCCTTTTCTCTCTCTCTTGAGAGGACATTCGCGACGAGATTATTTCGTCAAGTTACAGAGACTTTCGGGGTCGATAAGCGTGGCGGGACAAGGGTAGGACGAGGGAGGTAACACGACGCGGTTGAGCCCGAAGAGGAAGACTACCAACCCTTGCCTAGGGGTAGAAGCTGAAGAAGGAGGAGAGGGTCCACGAGACGGAAACCCCGGGAAAGGGGTATCTGTTGTCATGGTCCCTGATGCTCCATTATTGATTAAAGATGGCTGGCTAGATGGATGGGTGGTTGGCGCAGTAGTGACGCCATTTTAATATGCGCAATTATAATGTGTACCTAGAGCCCTTAAGGGGGAAAGGGAGGGGGAAGAGGTTGATGTACGGATAGGTAGCAACGTAGGGTGGAATATTGCAAGCCTTGAAGCGTGAGGTCCGAGGGGAAAGAGAAAGAGAAAGAGAGAGAGAGAGAGAGAGAGAGAGAGAGAGAGACAGACAGAAAGAAAGAGAGGTTTGTGGAGGGTGGCGAGAAGGGGTAGTGGTGGCTTTTTGGTTGAGAACGGGTGACCCTGCTCTCGATAACTAGCCCGCCTTCTTTGTTTGCCCGAAATCAGAGGGGGAACCGTGTAATTGAGGAGTTAATTAGGATGCGTTCGGCGCTTTAATTGGGTTCTCTCCTCTCCCGTCTCTCTGCGTTCTTCCCGCTCGTAGTTGTCTCTCAACAGGTAGTCAGCACTCGCATGTTCGCGTCGTTTACGTTCTGCGAGCGTGAAGAGAGTGATCTGGCAAGAATTAATTTGTTGTAGCGTGCAATTTTTCCTCGCTCTCTCTCTCTCTTCTCTCTTTCTTTTAGTAGAATTATTAAAAATGTAAAAGTATTAAAATTGCAGATTAAAAATAAGAAATTTAACCACTTATAATGCATATCCCAAAGAATCTTTGGCAAAAATAAGATACAAATAACTTATTTAAAAAACGTAAAGTTTAACTATATACATACACTATACAAAAAACTTACGACGCAATGACAGCAAACATCACTATGAATAAAATAGTGTTTTGTTCTCGAAACACATTTCGTGTCCATCTGGAATTCTGACGTTCGTTATTAACGCACGTGATCAACTGCGCCCGCGAAATCAACGAAACGGAGTTTTGTGGGTAGCATGCGCCTATTGAGATCACGTGGTTATCGGGAAACTCGATGAGATAACAATGAGGCTAGCTCGTTAGCGGCGAGGTTACAATGACGTCGCATTGGTTCGATACTCGACAACATCGTTGCGCAGTGTTATTCATGATGGACCGTAGTGCTCGTAATATCGCCATTGGCAGGGAGTTACGAGCGGATTTTCTACCATTGTCATAAAATAATTTCCAATAATAATAGCCGAATTGTAACGTGCGCTGCAGCTTGGCAATGTGCACAATGTTGTCAGTGCTTCATAATTATTTGGTTTTTTTTTGTTTTAAAGATATATATATATATTTAATAGGAACATTATTTACGAAAAAACATAACATTTTTATAACATTTGATATAATATTTTTCAAATTTTTTTTGAGAATATATAGGCGTAATTATCTCGTAAGTTTGTTATTAATTTGTCGGAGTAATTAAATTTTAGCAAATTAAAACTTACAAAAATTGTTAATTGTATTATCGCAAAATTTTTTACTCGTCGTAACGAAGGGTACAACTCATTAAGAGTAAGATCATAAACGACGATCGCGAATTCGAATATTTGATACTGCGTTTTGTGGGCGTATACACGGTGTATACGCAACAACGGCGCGTACGTCGGGTAGGTAGATGTACGCACAGGCCACAATGCCGTAATAGAGGAATTAATGCGTGCTGCGTGTGGTCGTGCCCCACAGGGGTTTCGCGAGATTCCCGATAGCATTGTCCGCGCGCATAATTCGTGTGCGCAATTAATTGAGACTGGAGAACCGGCGGCTGACATCTTTAAAAACGGCGGGAGCGCGACGTCGCGAAGGGATAGTCCTCTCGTGTTCGTTACACGAGATGCATGCGCGTCGTATACGCCCATCCGACATACACTTGCAATTAGTTACCGCGATTAGTGCGCGCGTCCGAAAAAAGAAATACAAATATCTCTAGCCCGCGTTAGTTTCATTATCTCGACACATCTTCAAGAATATTCTTCGTTTTTGTGAAGTTTTTAAAAAAATTTTTTCTGAGCAAATGTTTGTGCGAGAATGCGTTTTCTGAGAAGAAATAATTGGAAAATTATATTTTGATTTATTTATACCCCTCGGGAGAAAAGAGACTTATTTTTTTACACAGAAAGTCTCTCTTGGCGCGAGAGACGCCATTTCCGTAACATAGCGTCTGTATAATGGAAGTGGATACTCGCAATTTTCTTTAAGTGATTCATGTCTGCGCGACATGCGTACAATACATGAAGAATACATGCTTTGTTCGAAATAGAAGGGACACAAAGGAGAAACGCCACGCGTGCGCGACTTTTCTCCGTGGCGAGTCGCCGGTGAAGTTGTTGCCACTAGCATTTCCTTGTCTCTTGCCACACAACATTAACGTATCTCTTATTTAAGGCATCGCGCTATATGACGGTCGAGGGGATGATACCGTGTAATGCACTTTCAGTCGATAGGTCGTTGACAGAAGTCAGTCTTCGCGGAGTCCCTCCTTTTCTCAGAAAAATGGCGACATGCAATTACTACTCGCATGAGTACACACACACACGCACACACAGTCATCGCTTCAAACCGCTTGCAAACACAACGCATTTTCTCGGTTTATGTATAATTAATCTCGCCGGGAAAATTGATTAGTGACCTCAGTGAATTTGAAATTAGTTCTTCGAAATACGAAACTAAGAGAATATTCTTGCTCTTTAATGTAAGAAGGAGAAAATAATCAGGTATTTTCTCTGGAATTTCTCTAAAAGATAATTATTTGGAAGATAAAGTAAAAGAATTAAATAAAAAGTAACAAAGGAAAAAAAAACATTTTTCTGAAAACTGGAAACAAAAAATACATAAATTCCGCTTTAAAGTAAAATAGAATAAACAGTACAATCGATAATATCCGATTTATATTTTACTCTGTAAATAATATTTGATGCAACACGAGCAAACAAATGCTGAAGTATCTCGATTTAAAAGAACGGAAAAGAAAGAACGAGGAAAGAAACGGAGAACCGCGGGAACGTCGAGCGGTTTTTTTTTGCCAGGCGTAAATTGTCCTCAGACCTCGCGAGCGTAATGAAACGTGATGCGCGGAATTCCGCGACCGTCTCCGCCGTCGCTTCGCGCTTTAATTCGTCGGCATGACGCGTTCTCTTTCTTTCCCGCCCTTTATTTGTCTCTCCTTCTTTTTCTTTCTCTCTCTCTCTCTCTCTCTCTCTCTCTCTTTATTTATCTTCGCCGGTGGCATGACGGAACGCGTTTTGTCGTCACGTTATGGCGCGCGCGCCACGCTGCGCCGCGCCGATCGTTTTGTCGCTGGCAATTACGGGACACGAAGTGGGCGGCACATAGCGTGTCGCACGCGCCTGGGGCTTTGATGCGCGGATTGCGCGATCCCCGTCGGGCGTCGTGCGGATGTCACCCAGTACGAAGTCACGAAACTGTGACATGACACGCCGATGTCACACCGTCTGAACAGAGGAGCCCTCCTTCCTTCCCTCCCCCGTGAGATTAGAGGCAGTTAGTCGGTCGTTTAGCGTTGTGCGCGCGTTTTTCTCGCGCGCGCGCGCGGGAACTGTGCGTTTAAAGCGACAATCGTCGCTCTAATTAAATGAACGAACGTCGGCGCGGATTGTGGAGTTAAACTTGAGCTCGTTAAACGCGCGCGTTATGAGCGTGACGCGTTGTTGCTAATTATAGCCACTCCGGGTTCTTTCTGCAGATTCTCGTCGTAATCTTCTTGTCATTGCAAACGTAGGTTCTCAAACAGCGTAATTCATGTGAAAGCAATTACGAAAGAGAGGAGCGGAGAGATATTTTTGAAGAATAAAAAATAGTTTTCTATTTTTAGAACATTGTGTGTTTCAAATTAAATTTTAATATAAATTATCTCTATAAAACAATTTACCTTTGTTCACGGAGACAAGATATACACCGGCGACATTATCGGCATCCGGAGGAATCGATCGATCGCTTTCAGAGGCTCGTCTTTCTCTCTCTCGCGCGCGCCGGAGGGGAAGGATGAACGCGCATAAATACATACTGCCGTAGGATTTGCATAGGTCGAACACGAGCCTGAACTCTCCGGCGCTTTTACGGCACGGGTTATCCCGCGGCGCGCTCGCGGTAGCGTGTCGCCTACGAAATTGATACCCGTCGCGAGATTGCGCTGACGTAAGTGTAATGTTCGGTGAAACGCGTGATTAGGGCCCCCTCCGCATCGCCGTCCGAAACGGCTCGACGTCGTCATAACGATAGAACAGCACGTAATTCGCCCACTAGGCTGCACATATACTGTGCCTGGATAACATCCCCCCGCCCGAAAGGGAGACGACCGTAATTTTCACTTATTCGCCGGCGCAAACCGCTTCAAAGTATCGAGTATAGCGCAGAGATTTTCTCTCCGGATCGCGCGTGCGGTTACGCTATATACGTTGCAGATGTTCGATATCCGAGAGATATTCACTATACGTACATATATTTATATTGAAATAAGAGAGAAGAGATATTTTTCAGTATGGAATTATATTTTATATTTTTGTTCCTTCTAAATGTCACTGAGAGTTTTTCTTTTAAATAAACGCTTTAACTTAAAGTGATCGCTACTTCAGGAAGCGTATTAATACGGTTTCGTAATTGGATTCTCTATTATAGTGATTATGTTCTCTCGACCGAGAGATTTTGTCACGCGAGAATTTCAGGAAAGCATAAATTCGTTATTTAGTCATTTGCGGCACAGTATTTTAACGACGGCAACGCAATTACCTGCACGACCTGTTGTCGTCGTAGACGTTATTGTCCGTGGCAAAGTCGCGCGCGCGCACGTGTCCATATATTACGTCACACGTACGATATTGTATACGTAACGTGTTTATGTATAACATGTTTTAAACACACACACACACACACACACACACACATATAGTTGGTCGGTTTTCGTTCAAGCCGCTCGTTAATGAAGCAGTTCGGCTCGTGTTTATCTCGTTGGGCCATTCTCAGTTCATCATTACGTGAGAAACAACCTCTGGTGTCTGGAAATTTCGAGTCGCCGCACGTCTCCGCGAGGCTCCGGTTGTCCGACGCAACGCGAATAATGTCACTCTTCGAGTAACCGTGGAAAATCGCAAAGCGATCTTCTCGCGGCGTGTGGCTTGCGTGAAATCTTGACAAATTGCCGCACGCAAGAGTCTGCGGTGGATTTAATACGTAAATCTTTGTGTTATCAAAAACTGTTATGTGTTGTCACATAGAATTATTTAATTAATATGCAGTTTAATATAGTTTCTACAGAGAATGTAAAGATTTTATTTAAAAAGATTCGATGTTTTGTTAAGTAATTAAATACCAACTCGCGTGACAACCGGGACATTTCTCTCCTCGAAAAATGCATTAAGCTACATTATGAATTAGTCGGAGTTTACCATGCGGTTCGGGATGTTTCGTGATCTGTTAGTTTATATGCTTGTTTTATTTTAGCGACGTACAACGAAGACACTCGGGAATTATTCGGCGCAGCAACCGCAAAAAGTTTCGCGTCACTTCGAACGCTGTGTAACGGAAGTAAATTAGAAAAACAAGTTTTTTTTCGGCTACTGTTTTTCGAACCACCATTTCCTCGTTAAAGTTGAATTTTTGGTATTCCGACAAAGTATTTTTTGGTTTTTTCTTTTTTTCATAGCTGATGACGCTGCTAAAACACGTTAATGGATTCTCGGCTTCTTCCAAGATTGCACGTTTCTTCCACGAGTCGCGAAGAATCCCTGGCGATTAGACAGACAGAGAGAAAGAGAGAGAGTGTGTGTGTGTGTGTGTCACGACTCGAGTCACGCTCCTTGTCACGGATCGAACGTGTGACATTTCGTGACTGGAAACTTTTTTTTCGTTTCCCCGTACGAAACGCCACGCTGCGGTCTCAAGTTTCTGCGGCGCAATCGAATAGAATCCTCTCGAATACACGCGCACGCGTTTTGTAGACACTCACTGTTCCATAGACGACACTCTTAAACTGTCTTCACGAGAGTAAAAATTTCTACGTACTTATTTTAACACCGCTTTTTTTTTTTTTTTTTTTTTTTTTTTTCTATCCGATATTCTCGTCTGAACACAAAATATTCGGTCGGACGATACGTGTGTGTATATTATGTAGCGCATGGCCGGTCAGGACGATGCGATGATTCGCCAGCGTGGAATTTGGAGAATACCGCGCCACGTTTTTCGAGAGAGCACATCCCATACGCCCGGGTATAAAAATAGTTCGTCCGATATTACACGCGGCTTGCTCGCGCGCGAATACCGTTGCTACTCTCATGCTAGCGCGGAAAAAATGGTGATAATGCCCCGCGCTCGGATAAAACACATCTCATTTAATGCTCTCGAAATTCAGACACTGAATATACCATCTATATCATATCATGTATATTGTGCAACAATATCGAAATTGTTTTTTTTCTCTTTGGAATAAGTCTTGAGGAACAAGAGCACGGTCGTGAAAATTATAAATTTTTTAATGTAGAGTATATTTCGAGAGAAGATCCTAATTAAATTCTGTAACTCCGTCAATTCGAGAGCTCACGACAAGATCCATATATCCGCGTCCATCCATTCGATGTCGAACTATTTCCGCGGCACGCACCGGCCGCCTGTTACGGTAAACAGAACATATCACGAGCGCCGAAACGTCGGCGCGAAGTAGCGCGCGTTAACTCACGGGCTTTAGGAGTTTGTTATTTCGGTTTTGGCGTTAACTCCCGCGCGAGTCAACGACAAGAGACATTCGCCAGACCACCCTGAAATCGTTTTCTCCCCGTGTCCCACCCGCCGGTTACTGACTTTCCACATTGCGTCGTGACCAATAGTGGCTTGACGTGGCGGTGTGAACCTGCAGGCACGGAAATAACTAAAACATACGTGACGCAAGATTTTTCGTTGTATAAACGGAAGTTCGATGCGATATATCGGAAAAACATTCGGTCGATACGCGCTGTCGGAATATAAATTTGAGATTCGGAAAATCGATACGAATCGTAAAATTTTATATTTTATAAGATCACTCAGTAGAGTTGTTTTTTTTTTTTTTTTTTTTAACACGGTACAGATAATAAAGAAAAAGAGAAATCCGCGGCTGCGATGAGTGATACATTCTGGTAGGCGGAATCTGTGTTTTTACAAAGCGCTACGAGCGGATCGAATCGCGCACGCGGCCGCGATTAATCGCGTGGAATTCGTGTCGCGGCCTCTCACGGTCCCGGCGAAGACGATCAAAAAGTCCTTACGTATCGCGGTGAACGGGATGCGAGTAGCACAGCGAGAGAGGTCCCTTTTCTCTGCTCGACAGAGCGCCTCTTCTCTTAACCGGATCCAACACAAGAAACACTTTCAATGGACCACACGCGCGACGACCTCGGCGCGATTGCGCTTCTTACAGGGTCAGGGACTTATGTCATCTATCTTGAGGAACTCCTCACATTCAGACACGGTGACACTCACAATGCACCTCTCACAGTGGCACCTTTATCCGCCGAAACGGAGATGATCCTTCGGATTCTGTGCGAAGTGCGTAATGAGATGTAATAAGAGTTTATTATTAACTTACTTGTTTTCGAAATTATAAGATGTGCATCAGTTATTTTAGCCGAGATAAGACAGTTTTATTTTTCGCAAATGTTTAAAAATTACATCAAAGTTATGCGATAAGATAATGTGATAAAACGCCAAATATGTTTGAAAAGGTTGTTTATTTCTCTTGTTACAGTGGCCCACGTGGGCGTTCTTCCGCCCGGATTTGCCGCTCGGTGCGCCATTACCGACGAGTCACGTTCCAAATTCGAGCAACGTTCCTACTTCGTCGCCCCTGCCATCTCGGACGCATCTGGACGCAGCGAAAGGTCCGGAGGTTTCTTCCAACAGCAACAAAGTCCATGGACAGACGCCAACGATCTGCACAGTGAGTGACACGTTTGATCATTTTACAATTTGATCTTGCCAACTAGACCGTAATACTCGTGTACCTACGTACGTAGCTATTTTGTCTCGCTCAATGTGCAAATCTTGTCGCAAGTGACCGAATCCACGATATTGGAAACTTGTGGCAAATTAGAAATATTGATACGCGTATATTTATTAGCCGAAATTATATCTCCACCGCAGACTTGAGAACAAAGTACTTGCGTCGCCATATTAAATACTTTCAAAGAGAAGAAAAGGATTATATCGAGATATCTACACGAAAGCGCTTTACTACTGCAAATTATTAATAATTATTTTAAAATACGATCAATTATTAAATCAACTCGACAACAGTTGAACGCCTATATAATGCTCGCGGCAAACGATACTCGTTTGCTCGTTGGCTATTTTAATTAATACGATATCATTAAATGGCGACGATTATTTTCATCAATGTATATTCGATCTATGATTGTTATTAATTCATATAATAGTTCTGCGTAAAATTGCAATACGTGTATCGTAACATGTATTCGACATATATATCTGCGTTATTAAAGGAGTCGATTTGTTGTTTTGCGCATCTCGCGTCGCGGCGCTATCTTACGTACGCGCGCTTACGTACAGTAAGTTTTGCTTACGTACAGTAAGCGACAAAAAAATCACTCGGATTAATTGAAAAGTACGACTGTTCCCGACCGACTGCGATAATAACACGGTAATAAGCAGCAATTTCGTACGAGATTGCTACATGTTTGTATTACGACCAATGACAGTGTTTTTGACCTTCGATCAAGGTCGATCGATATTCGATTTCATCGTCGGAGCGATAATATCCATTCGCGAGGCGACAGCGTTATTATCCTTATCGACTCTGATATCCGTCCTCGCATTTCCCAGTCGTCCAGGAAACTCATTTTCGAGCGGGGAAGGGGAACTCGTAACGGCCGGCGACACGGCACAGAAGCGCACCGGAAACATGTAAGTCGCAAACCCCACACGACGGACGATCGATATTCAATTTACAGTTTTGTCACAACGATATTACGTTTCGTGGAAAAAAAAACGTGGCGCCGCACCGATGTGGGAGTCGTTCTCGACGCTGGTTAGCGAGGCTCGAAAATCGCGTGGGTGGTGCGCGCCTCGTTAGAGTCGCTGTCGTGGCTTAGCTCGTTAGCGCCGACTCGATGCGCTTCATTCCCGTTTTGCTGACCGGTTAAAAGCAACAGTGTTTGATGAAGGCACGCGTACGGTGCGACCTCGTTGTCGAACCTTTCGTCCGACATGGTTTCTTTTCTTCTTCACTGTGATTGTTATCTTCGCGCAAAATCGCGACGTTCGAATATTAATTATCGCGAGCGATCGATCTGGTTGCCGCAAAGACGGTGTGGGCGGACACGCGCGTATCGGAAATACTTACGTCCGGGATTAATTAGCTTTCGAAAACGTCGTCGTCTTGAAATCACTTAAAAGAGATAAATGCAACGATTTTAAAGGACTGTTAACGACGTTGCTTCTTAATAAATGACGTTTTTATTTCAAAATGCCAAAACGCAACTAAATTCTAAAAAGAGCAAGCTCGATCGATATACTTTGATACTTATCTCGATGTAACTGGGAGAATGCGTGCGAGCTCGTCAAAAATTGAACGGTATCACTTGACAGTTCATTTCTTCTCGTTCGTGCGGTTTACGAGCGCAGAAATAGTCGAGAGATCGCTCAAAAGCCTTTGTCTTTATTTCTCCCGGTGAATCCGTGCACCGTGACCTATTTCATTCTTATTGTAGTCGCTCGTCCGGTAAGGGAGCAGTCGCGAGGCATAATATTATCCGCGCGAACTTCACGACGGCGTGTTTTTCCCGCGCAACGCCCATATCCCGACGCGCACGGTCGCGCTAATAAATGTGCATCTGCAAAAAAAAATTGGTTTCCGTTTCGAGAAACAGTTATTGCAAAATTGCGACTGTGCGCGCACATCCATCCGCAACGCGGAGGGTGGTTACGCGATCTCCCGACATCCTATCCGGATCGTTAACGGCGATAACGCGCAGTGATTTTATTTCGGAGGATCAAGAGAGAGAGAGAGAGAGAGAGAGAGAGAGTGAGAGTGAGAGAGAAAGAGATACTCTCTCGCCACGCGCAGCGCGCGGTTGTGCCTCGTTCGAAATTCGAAGCACGCGGCGAACCTTAACCCTCGGCCGCGTTTGATTCGGGATAAACGTAACTGCCACGGTGCCAGGAATCCGTTTCCAATGGAAATGGAACAATAATTTGTGTATATCGCGAAATGTTACTCAACATTTCGTACCTATAATACGTTAGTTGAAAATAATAATAATAATTTTGCAACCAGTCGGTCAGTTTTTGCTTCGCTCTAGTCTTTTCTTTCGAAAGACACATACAGCGAGTGTAGTATTTTATTTTTTCTTCGCGAGAAGAGCAACGTTTCGATGAGAGCGATTCGTTTTTTTTTGTTTATTTGCAATATAAAGTCTAATATTTATTATCTCTAATACGAGAGATAAGAGAATTTACTCCCTCGATCTTTGTTACGAACGGTTGTGTGTATTCAACTTTGTGTGTACTCAACTCTGTGTGTACTTGCGGGTGCATGAGAAAGATATATATATATATAAGATTTCTTTATACTATATATTATACGTGCTCGCGCATTTCAGTTAAATCGAGCGTCTAAATGCAACGGGTATAAGATACTACGCGCTCCGGAAACATTTTATCTATGAGCTCGCCCGAAAGCCGAATAAAAATGTATCTTATCTGAGAGAGTAACGAATTTATCGCGGCGGGAGGGTTATATCCCGGGCCCCGCGTTTCGGAACGCGCGATATACTTTTAGCGAGATATCGGTGCTGTTAAATCGCGAGAATGGAGCTACTATTCACTCGGTTTCTTCTATGACCGGTGAAATTTGGATTCACGCACTTTTTTTTTGCGGAGAATCGCTTGGTAAAAATTGACAAGAAAATGATTCGTTGCTTTTAGTTGCGCGTTAATTAACAGAAATATTGACGTGTGAACTTTGGAAAATTACTCGATCCAGTAATATCTTTTTTTTGCGAGGCGCTTTTAAATTCCTCGCGATTTGTCATATCGCGCGCGCGCACGTACACAATCGTTATATTTTAATTGTAACATCCGCGGGGCAAAAAAATCTAATTGCACGATCTCTTAATTAGATCCCTCGCGCGATCTCGTCGTGTCCTTCGTACAAAACTCAGTCTGTCCTTAAGATACGGATCGGCCTTAATTCACCGCGTCTACGGGATTAATCTCGCTCGCGGGCGCGCCGCGGTGCGCTCTAAAATTAGCGCCGAGCGTCAATTGAGCGCGGTGACTGCACGCACGCGCCCGATATATATGTATACATAGCACACACGTGCGATTACCTCATACGGCCGCGCGTTTTTCTCGCTCGAGCGATGTAAACGCGCGCGTAAACCAGCGCGCCTCGCGCGTTAGTCGGCTATTATCGGACACTTTATCGGATCCGCTCCGGGCCTTTCTAGGATGGATTTCCCATTATCACTTGTCTTTGATCAACCGAGTTCCGCACCAGAGAGATAAATAGTTCCGTAAAACAACACGTAAATCTTTTTCCCATGATATACTGTTAGTTTTTAACGTATATAAATCGTTTCGCGTGTGAAACAAAATTGTAATTTTTAAAACACAGACGATTTACTCGGAGCTGTTTTACATTAAGTTGTTAAGTTTCGAGAGCTTCGAGGTAACGCGCATCATCGATCGCAAAATAAGACGGCACGGGTCTTGTTATTAGCTGTTCGACCGGTGACGGACAAAAAAATGCAATAATTTCATCGGTGCCGGGGCCCTAACGACGACGGAGCCGCGACGACAAAAAGCTCAATCTATCAAATTGTCACTGGCCTTTCTATTCCACAGCTCCGTTCCTTCCCTAATAAGCAATCTTCCCGGCGACCTTACGTACACCGACATTCACCACCTGAATAGGTTCCGGACTGGTACCGACGACTGGCTCCGATCACAGGGCCGGGTTATCGTTTTTTCGATAAACTTTCTACTATAAATTTTTTTCAATAATATTGTTAGTTTAAATTGATACAAGGCGTTTTTAAATCGCGTAGAGAAAAAAACATTATTATTTAATATATGCAAAAATATTTTATAAATATTTTTTCTATCACGCGTACATAGACATAGGCAATCTTACTAATTAATTTTATGTTAAGAATAGTTATACGCTTTCTTTAATTTTTTTATATTACATACTTTTCGCTATATCTCGTATATTTTGTACATTTTTTTACGTACTTTTCTCACAGTTAGTATTTAAGCCCGCCACGCTCTCCGATTTTGTTTTTAGTCGCGTGTTGCGAACGCCGGTTGCCGTCCCTGGACATACAGTGTGTTCTCTGAACAAGTTATACTGACTACCAGATGCCAGGCACAAATCGGCAAAGAGCGGACAGCGCTCTTTCGCCGCGCGCCGGTAGTCGTCATCGCGCCGTCGTTCGCAGACGGACAACCGGACGGTTAATAACCGACCGATTTTGTTGTCCTCTTTTGCGGACCGGAGCGTTGCGGCGGCGCAGCGCAGCGCAGCGCAGCGCAGCGCGCGGCACGGCACCGAAGTCACTTTGCTAATAAGTCATTTGCTGCGCCGCGTTGGATGTCGCCGCCTGCTTATAAAGGCGTCCCTTCATCGGGGCGCGCACAAAAGGATGTTTCATTAACCTAAGACATTTTATCACGGACAGTTAATTATTTCCGAGAAGCGATACGCGGGAGAGTTGCGAGGCGCCGCGGCGCTCCGGATTTTTATTATATTTTCTCTCTTTTTCTCTCGATACGTGCTGCGCAATCATCTTCGATTGCTCTAGTGAGACTACAAGATGTGGACAGCTGTCAAACTATATACGGATCGTGTATCGACTCGTTACTCAATCTTTTTTTTTAATACAGCAAAGATTTATTATATAAAAGAAGATATATTTATGTAATATTTTTTTTTTTTTTTTCAAATAAACGGATCTCGCGTATTTCTACCGCGTGATGTACATAAGACATTCCAAAGAATATTCGACTCACTTGCGAGAGCACGAAGTAGCAGCGCGAGTTTAATAGCGAACGGCTTCTCGCAGTTTTTACATGTCGCGCACGAACATGGGATCGCGGTGGTCGCGGGTCGTTAGCGATTGTCCGTTTTTAGTTCTTCTTTCCGTTTTATCATCCAGATGAGAGGCAAGAAGAGGTCTTGCTTGATTGCTATGAAAGTTTTTAATATCGCCAATTCTAATCCTCCCTTCCGTCCATCAACTTCCTTCAAGTAAATTTCCTGTAATGCATTTTAGAAGTCATTCGCTATTTTGTTGACTACTCATTTGGACAATTTTATTTTGACGAAAATTTATTAACTTGTACACTTGTAAATCGTACAAACGCGTCTTAAACGATACATTCGCGAGATAATGAGAACGTATGGTAAATGCCGAAAGCAAACGTTTCTCTCCGGTTGTCGAGGTGGTCTTCTCCGTCGGCTTCCAGCTCACGCTGGATCGAGCGTAACTTGCCGTTTTCGGCCGTATCATTAATGGTGTCACGTATGCCGAACATTGTACACACCGTCTCATCATGGACAGTAACCCAAGGGCACGTTGCCGAAGCTCTTCGATGTAAAAAGAGATTTCGCAAAGCGAGCAAACGCTTCTCTCGCGCGCTGATAAGAAGCGGGCTCTCTTTTTTCGGGATCACGCGAATTACGGCGTTGCAATAAATTTAATAAAGCCGGAATTAATATATGGTTGCTCGTTTCGCGCTCGAGAGCACGAGCGCTCTCCTTGTACTTATACGCTTTTGCCCCGAAATTTGAAATACAAGTGAGTGCGCGCGCCGTTTAAAACGCAACACGCGCATAAATTGCCGCGGTAAGCGTAAGAAATTGTTAGCAAACTAAAAAGTTACTGCGCATTGTATAAATTCCATATTTTATTACTGGACGCGCGCCGATAATTCGCAGGTTTAATTTTTGCGTGCTCTCGTATATAGTTTTCATTTTGGTGGATTTTTTTTCACACTGAGAGAACGCGCCGGAATAGCGATTCCAAAATTTCGCGCGTGTGTGAGTTTATTTTTTTTTTTTTTTTTTTTTTTTTTTTATCGCGCGTGTGTTCGCAAAATTTACATTTCGGCGTAATTGCTTAAAAGGACTGTAGCGGCACGGAGAGACTTTAACGCAGAAAGATCCCCGATGGTAGCCCGACGGACAGGACGATTAGTTTAGAAGGAGAGGGGGAGGAGATGGTAGTTCGGGAGGAACATCTGCGCCCTTAATTATTTTACAGATTTAGTAGATCGTTATGGCTTGTAAAATTACTGCCAATTTCACGCCCCTAAGCTTATTTTATCCGCGCGTTAGCTGCCTATCGGTGCATCGCCGTCGAGGCTTCCCGAAGGATATTGGGCATCCTTCGCGGCTAAATTAATAGCCCTGTTGTTTATGACTGCATCGGCACCGGACACGCAACGATTCCGTCGCGAATTCCCGTAAATACCCCCGATAATGCGATTCGCCCTCCCGCGTTCTCCCCCCTTTCAAGTCTGTTTTCTCATCTCGTCCCATCAACCTATCTGTACTTTTCCTCTTCCTCTTTCTCATCAGGTAGCTCTCGTCAGGCGACGATCTCTCACATTCTTCTTGTTCCTCTTGCTCGTTCACGGTTGTTCCGTTCTTCTATTCGACTAATCATTTCGTCCGATTTCTCTGGTTGCGAATTAATATCCGAGCAAAATTTCGCACTTATCAAGACATTGCAATTACGTAGTTACATATTTTGTTCTATCTTTTATATATTATTACGAATTTTTTCTATTATACTGTTTACTCTTTCTGTATATATTCTATTGTATTATTACTCTTGTATACTATTATGCATACACATTGTTCTCTGTGATCGAAGGAAAAATAATATCTGTTGCGAAATTGATTTCTGAGAAAGATGAGCGACAAAATATCTCTTAAATATTTCATTTACAAGAAGAAAATCTGAAGATAGCGGTTCTATACAATTTCAATCTTTATTAGTGCATCTGCTCGGTTAATCTATTCGAGTTGAGAAATCTCGTTCGGGATCAATAAAATAAATGTGTATTATCCAGATGTTAAACACGTAAACGGAGGCTCGTGATGTAATTAGTAACTCGAGAAGCGGATCAGTTTTATTAATGGCGTAGTCGGTTGAGACTTCTGCGTTGTGCCCCACTTACATCTGATTTCTCTCGGTATTAATTTTGTCGGAGTCATTATCGTTATATTGACGTTGTGTGTGTGTGTGTGTGTGTGATTTGTTTTTTGTTTTTTTTTTTTGTTTTTATAGAAAGAGATACAGCGTGCGCAAAGGGTTAAACGTGAAAATTGAATAATGAAATAAAAACTTTTCTAGTCACTCAATATGTGAGAGACAGAACAAAGGATTTGCGTAAAAGCCCTCGGCGAAATGAATGGATAGATTCATTTTCTCAAATGGGCGAGGTAATCGTAAATTGCCAAGAGTCTCGCGGTTGGCATTTCGCGTTCGTCGCGAATGCCATTGTTAGTGCCGGCTCGCACTCTCTCGTGTCTCTCCGCATCGCGCAGCGTGTTGGGAGGATGTACTCTCTCTCTCTCTCGCTCTCTCGCGGTCTCGTGTAATCGAAATCGAAAATCGACGGGTGGAAATGATCCTCGCGAACCGCGACGCGCGCGACTACCGGATCCCGGCGGCCGGGGCACGGATCACTGTAATTTAATAAATTGCGATAGCTGCCGTCCCGGGGCAAATTGTAGCATAATCATTCATTAGTAGGTCGTGACTTCGTCAGTGCACACGACTCGCGCGTTCGTGTGTTCGAAATGCACACAGAGCTCTCGCCGTCCGTGTAAATGTATACACATACGCCGAATAAAACACGTACATGTTTCTTGCAATTGAGTTTTGAAAAAAAAACGCATTACATCAATTTACAAAAAAAGTCTCGAGTGTTTGTTCAAACATATTCGATATTTTGCTTTTATTTTCGGTTTATGTAAATTTCTCTACCTTTATGTAGTCATGTGTTTTAGACGACAGGGGGAGATAATGAGTTTTTAACGTTATTCAACACTGAATGATAAAATCATTTATTTTGAAGCGAGACAAAAAATCTTTTTGTGATGTATGCGAGATTAAAAAAGTAACATACGTTCTATGGATGGCTCCGATAGAAATTTGTGACCGACAAGGTAACCCAAATTAATTTGAATGACTGTACGAGACGCTGTCAGCTGGTATTTTAATTCGCGATCGGCGACGCTCGATAAGTCAATCCCGGATACTTCCTCGTGGGTATTCGACGTTGACGAATATTCGATGCTATCGGGTCAACGAACACTTGACGCTGTTTCAAGCGCCGCCGAGATGAGAACGCAAGGTGCGCACGCTAATTATCATT
This sequence comes from Pseudomyrmex flavicornis, assembly GCA_014825475.1. Classification (NCBI taxonomy): domain Eukaryota; kingdom Metazoa; phylum Arthropoda; class Insecta; order Hymenoptera; family Formicidae; genus Pseudomyrmex; species Pseudomyrmex flavicornis. Next base: position 7,705 of record QVNW01000449.1, on the reverse strand, counting down.
AGGCGGAACTCCCTTAAATCCGTCGTAACTAAAACTCGCAACTTTTTTTAAAACGTTGGCCGCAATGAATCGTCGCAGGTTTATTCCGACGATAATAACGCACGTCGAGAAAGCGAGGCGTGCTCTCTTTTGCGTGTGTGCTCTTCTTTTTTTTCTTTTTTTTTTTTATTTGCTTCACAGCGTCGCAACCACGCAAAGCGCGGCAAGTCTCGGTACGCCTTTCGTCGATTAAATCTCGATCGGGTGTGCCAGCGGGGCACAATTAGTCCCGCGCTAATTTCCCGTAATTAGTCCGCGGGGTAATGAAGTTATTGCCGGTTCGTGTCCTCGATTACACGCCATTTACATAAAACGCCGTGCCGCCACGGCGACAAGCATATATTTAAAAGCGATAACGCGACGTCGTTAACCGCTGATTAACGGCGCGCGATCGTCGTCCAGTCCCGACCGGAATCGCTCCCGGGACTACGCAAATCGATTCGCGGAAATATTTTACGAGAGGGATGGCAGAGCGCGGTATATAATGAGGGACGAGTGAAACGACTCGAGAAGACGCGCTTGATGGGATCGTCACATGGAAGCGCGTCGGACAGTTTTCATAAATTAGGATCGATTCGTCGGCGAGATAACGCGCTAACGTGCATCCGCGGACGGATGCAATTAATTATTGCGGCGCGCACAATGTACAGCGGTAAATATTCATGTTTATGATATACTGTCGTAATTGCAGAGTGCGCGACACACAATTCGCGGAAACTCGAAGCGCGCGCGCGAGAAAGAGAACGCGTTGCCGTCATGTCACCAGGCTGAGTGCGCATGGATCGGCTGCCGGAATAACATTGGAGAAAGGCGAGAAGACTCGTCCTTCGAAACGTGCTGTTTCCATAAATTTGTTAAGTAATTGCAGGGCTCCGCGCGCGCATGCATCGCGCGCGATTTAAGTGACGCCCGACGACGGGACCGCGTGAAATTAATTTAGCGAGTACCGCGCGCATTACATAATAAGGGCGTGTCGCTCGGAACGAGTCGTTTGACTAGCGACAGTCCGCGAACGTGTCCGGCCAGTTCTTCATTTTCAGGATATAATTAATTAATACGATATAATATATTGCTTCTCTCGTTTCAAATCGTTAAATGTCAAGATATATCGTTTGCATGTTACACCGCGTGTTTCTTGATAAATTTTTTTCCGATAACGGCAACTCTCTCTCTCTCTCTCTCTTTCTCTTGTTAAATAATTTTTAAACCTTTAGAACGCGCAGATCTTATATTTGCAACGAAAAATGTTCATATCAGGTTCGGATAAAAATTTGTCTATTATTTCATAGAATAGTCGTTTTCTCGTTGATTTCCAAATTGAATACATGATTATTTGCAAATAGAGCTAGCTAGATTTACTTTGGCATTCTCGAATCCGTGTCTGAATAGAGTCAATTATATATGAAAGTCGACGAAAACGAGGATCCGATAACGTGTACGAGCCGAACGATTGCCGCGCGCGCGATTCGCGAAACGATTTTAACGAATTAAAAAGAGGCAAATTTTCCGAATAGATTTATTGACGTAATACCAACGGCACACATCGGCGGACGAACGCAATTCATTATACGACGCCCGGAGCTTCCACAGGACGGTTCCGCACACACACACGTGTTCTCTCGCTCGCGCGCTCGATCGACATATCGATTTAGCAAAAGGATATGATATTTCAAATATACTGGTTTATGAAAAATAAAACAACTTTGGCCGTTTGTTTAGCGAAAAGTTTTTCTGCTGATCGATGCTTTCAGAATTTAATAACATATGTTACACCAATATGTATTTGTGCAGCAATATAATGTACGAACAACGTATCACATTTTAGACAGTTTTAAACTGTAACCTGATACATCGTATGCTTCTTTTTGAATCGGCAAAAGAAAACTACCATAACGCGACCGACGGAAGGAAGTCCGCTTTATCGAGTCTCTCCGATACGCAATCGTTCGGCAATGTTTCGTTTCCAACCGATCGATCGTTGCGGCGATCGACCGTCTGCATCTCGACTTTGATCGCTCAATTCCCGTCGTGATCGACGTGGAAGCATCTCATCTGGGTAGAAAACTGGAAGCCCTGGGCTATGGTGACGCGTGAAAAGGGTCTCGCTCGTGGAACGTCGTCGCTCGAGAAAATTACAGAGTTCATTGTTTTGCGTCGGACCCTACGGAGGACGGCTCGTTTTATGCTTCCCATCCTTTTCCCTCCCTTTTCGTTTTTTTTTCTTACGGAAGAGAGAAACTGCGTGCACAAATCGGCGGATACGGTAATGCCGGCATTGACGTCCCGACGTTTATATCGCGCCGTCGGTGCTGGGAAGATCTCAGGACAGAAACAAGCTTACGCGCAGACGGGGACTTTACTTATTATTCCATAATATTCGTTAAATACTTAATAAAAACAGCGCATTCTACTTCCTCGGTGTTCAGGAAATAAAGCTTATGCACAAAAAGAATAAAAAAAAAGAAAAAAAAAAGACAAAAAGCATTAGATAAAGAGACGGAAGTCGCGGATATTTGCATCAGTTTTTTCTCACAAGCGCGATTAGATAAAGACGTGACTCGTCAACGTAATTGTGTGCATATAATCGACAGAAAAAAAACATGAACGAAGGCCGTGAAGTCGAGATGTCGTTTGCGTCTCCTCGAACGAAGTCCTTCGACCAAACGCCTCCTCTCCTCGCGTTTGCTAGATGATAATAATTATCCGCGCGAACGGAAGAGCGCAAATAGGAAATTGCGCGCAACACCAAGAAAATTGTGTGTACTCCTTATATTTACATCGCAGTGTCACATACAAGGTGTGTGTGTGTGTGTGTGTCGCGTTTTTCTTCGATGAATTGAAAATATATTTTTTCTCTAATAATAACTTACGACTACTTCTTTTTTCCGGTTTATGGAAAAGAAATTAAAGAGATTTTGTGTTAAAGATTCGCAAATTTTAGCAGAAGTAATAAAATTTTATTTATTACTTGCCACATAAAAGAAAGCGTTTTGATAAAACTTCTCGTGTAGTCGTTTAAGCATCCGATGATGATGAACGCAATGCAAATTGCAATCGCATTTTATACAGCGACAAAATACGGCGTAGGTTTTACCGCAACGCGCATTAACATAATTGTTAGCGCTCGCGTCGTGAAAACCATGACGGCAATTCTTGATTGCGAATGTTTTAGAGAAGAACGAGAGTCTCTCGGTATATATTTGCTCCGAGTATGCTTTTCCGCACGAGAGGGGATCCCGAAGTATCTTTCTTTATTGCCCGGCAATTTTTTTTTTCTCTCTCTCTCTCTCTCTCTTTCTCTTTGCCGCAGTCCCTTCGAGTTCAATTCCATCGAGTATCGATGATGCTTGAGAAAGAGGCGAGGACGGGAGTTTGTAAACTTTTATTAGGCTATCGAAACGTTTGCACTTTCGGGACACCGCCACTTGACGCTGCCTGTCATAAGAAAGAGGGCGAGCTTGAAAATCGGACGAGGGACCGATTTCTTCTGCTTTCCCACCGCTTCGCGAAGATTTCTTCTCGAAGGCAGGCGTAAACTTCTATTATAGGAGTTATCATATTTCAATCAAATTATCTGATGTTGACGACGACGACGACGACGACAAAATGAATTGCTAGAATAAATCAAACCGCTACGTAGTCTGAGTCGCATTTGCACACAAATGCCGAGCTATTAAATATCTCGCGAATCTTCTCGCCTTTTATCGCACAATCTGAAAATTACGTTTAATACGGAGAAACGGTTACGCTGCATGGTTTCCGTTCTCTGTTCTTACTCTTTCGATATAACATAAATGTTCCACATATCAATTGCCAGGCAAAAAGAGCATTATAACCACGTTTCAGCTGCCGATACGACTTCCTGGGAAACTCGCTGCGCCATATGAGCGAGAGCAACGCTAATTAGCGACGCGACTCTTAATGAAGTTTTGCCCCGATACTTCCGAGCCAACTCTTCCCGCGTGCTCGTCCGAAAAATTATACGGCTAATTTAATTTGCAATGCGAGAGTCTTTCGCAGATATGCAGCTAAATAAATACTTAAAGGATAGACGTGCGATAGAGCTTCGAACACACACATACACACACATACGTGCGTGATATCACACACAACATGCACGTCGCGCTGCCGATGTCTGAGAATCGAGTAGTTTAATAAAGTGCGCCTGGCTCTTTTGCGTTCCTCGAATCGATGGTATTTAGCGTAATAAAGCACCTGGCGTGGCCGGAACGGCTGCGAGCCGAGGAAAGGTCTGGGCGTGTTCGAATTCTAACGGAGTCGACGATAGCCGACTAATGACGCTTTCCCTCATTGACTCCGGCGCGACTTCTTTTACTCGCGATTAATTTTCTACCAGGAACGTCGGTGTATATCGGCCAACCGATAAGCGAACGTCTCGTCGCTCCTCGATTTACGGCAATTCTAATAACGGGAGATTTAGCCGGGCGTGTCCCTTTTTCCTTCTCTTCGCGTAAGCGAAATCTCTCGATCTCCCGTTGCAATATTCGGTTATGAGTTCGGTTGAGCAAACGGATAATTTTCCGTGCTATTTTCACTCGCGAGTGTGTACGTACGTTTATATATATATATATATATATATATATATACACATATATGTATATATAAACGAAGATTACATCCGCGTTTGGTAACACGGTATACAGAGAACAATAATAGCGCCTCGTTGTCGTTAACCTCTATGCAGGTTCAACGCCCATTATCATTCAACGTGGAGCTCTCTTGTCGTAATATATCACCATCCGGCTAAAAAGTGGACAGACGCTTTAGGAGCAAAGAGTAACCGTAATTCCCTGTCAGATAGTTCGAAATATTCAGATAACTATCTATAAATACTTTCCTGCTGCGGCGCTGCTAAACAGGTTGTTTAACTTAGCAATTCCCAGCTTATTAGCACAAGTTTATCGTAACAGAATTATCGCGCAATAACATCGACGATAATTACCTTCTAACCCGCTTAACTCTTTTTATATTGATTACATTGTGTGTCTTCTCTCTTTCTCTCTCTCTCTCTCTCTCTCTCTCTCTCTCTCTCTCTTTCACACACACACAATCGATCAAGAATGTTAATCAAATAATTGGACTTCATATTATATTAATAATCTCTTATTTCGTAGTGATACCATGGTAAGTTCAAAGATCGATGTAATATTTGAAAGAGAGAGAAAGAGAGAGAGTGAGTGAAGAAAAAAACAAATTTTAAATTATTATTTACCTGACAATCCTGAGACACACGTGTCATCGACAAATGTCATGCGACTACATGAAAATAAAAAGCAACACACGGCAACGATACACTCGACGAATTAACATGCTCGGCGAAAAACGAACGAGAAGAGAAGAGCCATCATACGCGCCACAAACAACAGGACCCAATATTCCATCGCGCGGCCGCCTACGTGGAAAGGTGGAGGGCCCCGCGGGGCCAGTTCGGCGTTTGTCTTTAACGAGCTGCTGCGGCGGCGCAGGTGTATCTCTCTTCTCCGTAAGGCGTGGTTCTCCTATTCGTTAGCGCGGACAGATTCGTCGGAAAAAGGCACGGCGCGCACGCACCGTTTCGCGACCTTTCGCGATATTTATCAATGCAATGTAGTATGTGTGTGTGTATACGCGAATATACTTCTCGATCATGGGATCTTTTTGACACGCAAGCACCACCAGCGCAATGAATCGCGAGCGTTTCTGGTTTTCCACGTCGTCGATCAAGTCACCGTCTGTAGTCGCGTTGTGCGTTCGTCCTTGTCGCTATAAACAGCCACACGTGCAACGATTCTGTTTCGAACACACGTTTGATATTATTAAGAAGAGATTTATTCTTTGAATGACTGGGGATCAGCTTCCAGCTAATTGTCAGACACTCTTACGTATGTACGGTATCAATTACATTACGACACGTGCGTATTAAAATAAATTGCTGAGAGAAAATAAATGCCAGGTTAGTAGATTTGTTAGAGAGAAAGACGCGCGTAATACACATATGTACGCATGTGCGTGTGCGTGAATGATATGTGTCGTATATGCTAATGGAGAACATACGCGCGTTACAGGCCGTAATTAGCTACCGTTCATTCAGTCTATGAATGTTCCTGCGGCAATTGTTCGAAAGCAACGGACGTTATTATAATAATAACGATAAATCCGAGAAAATTATAATAGCTCGATTACGATAACTAGCGCGCGCGAACTCTTTTTTGCTCGTACATTAAGAAGATACAAACGGATCTTCTGCGCTTTCCAACGTAAATATTTCGAAGCTCTCATCTCTCTGTTGCGAAAATTTTCCCGCGCCGCATCCGTGAAAATTTCACGCAAGTAATTAATTATTATTGCGGGAAGGTTATAATCGAACAGACGACGTGCGTGGGAAACGCACCTTTTCCGAACCCTGTCGAAGAAGCTCGCGAGCGATCAGCTCGAAATTGACGGAGAGAGGAGGGAAGAAGATGCGAGGGGGCCTCGGGAGACGCTTAACGAGCGACGTCAGATTTTTTTCTACAACTCGACGCAATTAGACTCTGTCCCGTTTGCTGAAGGGACGCGCGAAGAGTAATGGCGGCGCGCTAAATTGCCGGTCGCGAACCGAGACCGATCGTCCGTCCAGTCGACGTGAACACAGGCACGGCTAAATACAGCGAATATTTTCGTGACTTTTTTTTAACGCTCTTTCGTGTCTTTTTTTTTTTTTAACGTAACGTATGTATTGAAAAGATAATCGCGAAATTCAAGACGCGAAGATAAATAATTCTTTGGAACGGATTGATGAGTTTAAAACTCGAGACGTTAAAATGTTCGCTATAAAGCGCTAAAAGTCTAGTCTTTCCATAAAAAGAGCGATCGACTCTGTTACTATTCGAAGAATCTTACACAGAGTCCGTCTACTCGGCTTAACAATCCTCTCGTGGTCTGACTGTAGTCACAAGTGATTTCGTCATAATGGCTCTAGCTTTTGTGAGCCGAAACTTCTGACTTCCAAGGTAGTAAATTACGTCTGACTGCCGTTTGTCTTGTTCTCGCGACGTCGGTAGTCGGTCGCGTAATCGTTTCACGCTTTATTCGAGAAAAAGCTACCGCGATGATCGCTTAACGACCGCGGTTACACGACGAGACTGCCACCGCGGAGGGAGATTATGAATGTCGGTTCTCGCGATAAGTGGCACAACGTCCGGCAATTAGGTCAACCGTCGTGAAATTTAGATTGTCGTTTGTCTTTCTCTCTATCCCTAAAATCGTGTCGTCGAGAGGGAATCAGCTGTTTTCAAGTGCACTTGTCGGGAAAGGAAAATGACAGTTTGTTTTCTTCTGAAGTATACTGTCTGACTTCACTTGATCCCGCGAGTTCAAGATTAGAATTGATATTGATGAAAAGAGGCATGCACACACGCACATACGCGCGTTTTCACGAAGGAAACGTCGCATGGCTGCCATTGGGTAATCAAATTACGATACGGGTGTGATAGAAGAAGGAAAGGCGTGTGAATTGAAAGCACAATGCGATTGCCGAGTAACAAGCGGAGAAACCATTTTAATGAGCACTTTATTGCGTGACCGACCTCGGGTCACCTTTTAGCTCTCCGTGGGTAGAAATTGATGTGGCTTTATGCTACTCGATCGTTTTGATAGAATAAGACGTTTAAATTCGCACCTGCAT